>JAPYZH010000276.1:0-106677 GCA_030523085.1 Meteorus colon
AAGTACCCGATTCTTTCCCGATGAGAATGCATTTGTGCGCATGCGCATACCTTACTTTATTTCCCGGTAACCTAGAAACTGCATGTTTATATTTTTTGTATCACCTTTAAAATGCGTATCAATTTTTTTGTTTCAGATGATCCGGTAACGAGTTATGATGTTGACTGTAAAACCACTTTTTTTCGAGGCGCCTCTGGAAATTCAACGTCACCGGCTTATTTATCAATGTTTTCCATTGAAAATTTTTCTTGAAATACTTCAGAAGTTGTACAATGGTATGTAATTAAATTTAATAGAATTATATTACTCATGTCGCCGTAAAAAAACCACAAAAATTTCCTTCTTTTTCCCCTTGACCCCCCCCCCCCCCCCCCCCCCCCCCCTAAGACCATCATTATCCGGAAACGATTAACTATTTAACAATGATTAATAGCAGATGTGATAATTTTGTCTTTAGACAATTATCCACCATTTGTGTACAATTTAGATAGTTACCACAACGTTCCAATTATACATGGTATACTATTTAATGCAGATCACACAGGCGGTGAAATTTAATGATGATTGACGGAATTGATAGAGCGTATATCGTTTGATAACTAGAATATCATCCTCTATCTCTCTATTTCTGTGTCGTGTAAGACTAATAACATGATAAAGTCATGTGTGTTAATGACGTTTATGACTGATACCAGACCAAGAGTGAGAGGGAGTGTGGGCGGATGAGGGTGAGGAGAGATTCAGGCAGACTTAGAGCCATGTCTATACATTCAACGCTCTCGTCAAATTATGTTCGAAGATATTGTACATTGGGTTATCAGTTGACAGTAGAAAAAAAAATAAATCATGTACGAATCGCAAGTCTACGAGCAAATGTCGCTGACTTTATACCACCAGTTTGATCAGCTATATACATATATATATTCGGTACGAAAACCCGTTACACCAGTTTTATGGAGACGAAGAATTGGTTACATGAAATATATACATATACGAAGCAGTAGATTAAAAAAAAGAAGGCAAAAAAAAAAGATGGTAGAAAAATAGAAGACTGTGACGATCGAGTGGTTTTGGATGGGAAAAAATTTTTTTTTCACAAGGGGACAAGTTTTGTCCTGTGAAAGATTAATTGCAGCATTGAAGTTATTTACAAAGGTAACGATATACTACTCTGGATGCGATAATGATCGAAGATAATTTTGAGGTAATGCAAAAAGATGAATATAAAGGAAGTGTAATCGTGTAAAATTGCTCAAAGAGTAACTACTGATTACTCAATGACATCATTTGAGAATGTGTATGTATATTATGGTCAATTATTTATATTAACGTGATATTTTATGTAAGACCTGGAAATATCAGTGAATTGTACAATAAACATCCAATCAATTATCTATAGATGTATATTTTCTCTCCTAGTTTATGTCTGGAGGTGATGTGTGATCTATTCAGTATATAATAAATACGCGGTTACAAAGCCACAAGAGTGTGTTCACACTGAATATAATATAATATAATACGCACAGACGTTATGTGGGATGAATTGTTGTTTTTTGTTTCATACATACACTCTCTGTTCATACACTTCGTGTAGTGCATAATTATATCTAGCTGAACCGCAACCAGTTCGCATTTATGACCTATATGGACTTGGCTGATGGCTTGACTCGATACAGCTAAACCTCAAGCACATTTCACATGCCCAAGACGTTCATCGACGTGAGTATGATAAAACATCCTTTCACCTGATACATCGAGTCACAACTACTATGCAAATAAAGATGATATCACATTATTAACATGAAGAATTCAATTATTTAATGCCCAAACTTTTCGCCAAAAAATTCCTCTTCCTTCAATATCTGCATGATAATAGAAATATTTTTATCTGATGGTGTTAAGTTAGGTAAAGAAGGATCATTGAGTCATCGTTGGTCACTTTCTATTTATCTTCTCTTTTATTCTTCGTCTTATTTTTCTTTTTCTACCTTTTTTTCTTTCTTTTTCTTTTTTTGTTCTCTCTACCCGTGTGATGCATGAGCCATTCTCAAAGCAGCCAAAAATTCCTGAGCATTTCCCTTACCTTCAGGGCCTTTAGAACAGTGGGTAGTCCTACCAAAATACGTCCCATTCTCTCAGACATTCATATAGTCAAGTATATCTATCTCACTGTCTTTCATTATATGGCCCTCGTGGTATTCGTTACCATAGCAACAGGAATCTGCCGCGTTCGCGCATGCGTTAAAACATAAAATCGTGTATTTCTCAGGTGGGCGAATACTACCGAGAATTAACGAAATGTTACGAACGTATATGTCGGTCCCCGTCGAAGTAATACTATATGTGTGGGTTTCAAGAGAAGGCGGCTTGTATTGGGTTTATAGATGTTATATATAGGTATACATGTGTGTATCATACGTAAGCGGCGACGGTTAGAAGGTGGTTGGTGCGCGACAGTCACACGCAAAAGTTAATTCTCCTGTATGAGAAAGGCATGAGCATTTTCTATGTATTTCCTATAATTTAGAATAAACACATTTTCTATTGGGAATGTTCCCAGTGGTAACTCATACATATGCTCTATTCATTCGGATAGACTCAAACACTACTTTGTTAAACATAGCTGCTCGTCCACAAATTATGTGGTGGTTTTGTTTCTTCATAATTTTGAAAATTCATTGAACTATTAATTCTTTTCGACTTTTCTCATGTTATTTCGTGATATAATTCTTAAGTGATTAAATTCTTTTTCATTGTTTGAATATTGAGAAACAAAAGAGATATAGATATAATAATTTCCATTAAGCGACGCACGTAGAAACTATTTAATTTGACAATATTTTCTATAATTTCGGGACTGTGGAGATATTTCGAATTTCTTTTATAATGTTCTTCTTATCTAAGCTAATCATATATTCGTTTACTTATCAAGAAGCATGAGCTCGTTTGGATATAATAAAATAGTATTATAAAAGAAAAAAATTCCGCATTTTTTTCAATATTCCCATCCAATTTACATCATTAGTCTTATAATTATTTTGCGATTACAATCTGCATAATAATTACAATATGAGAGGAACAAGTTCTACAAAATTAGATTATATCTAGACAAAGGTTGCAATAGTTACAATATTTAATATCGAAGAATTCCAAAATATCTTAGTCAAATTCTTTCGGTTTAAAATATATATTCTTTTACTAATCGAAATTTGTATTCATAATGACAATCAAATCGAGCCCAATCAACAGGTGTTAATCAGACTTAAGATATTCGACCAACCCATAAAGCAATAAAAAAATTCAACGAATAAATTTGAAGAAAAAGCATCTTTACACTACAAAATCTAAGCGTCGAACGAACAGCGAGAAATGCCGAATGCGTGGCGCTGCAAGAGAGGGGCAGAGCGTAGCTCGTAAGGGGCTTACTGAAGCCACGCGGGGTACGGAATTGAAGAGGGGTACTATTCCACGGGGGCACACATCGTTGGATTGCAGTGGGGACGTGCCGCGATGGTGGCACAGTACATACAATAGGGGAAATGGCCACGGGGTAGGGAGAGGGTCCCGTCGCTCGGCAGCCGCTCTCAGTCCCCAACGCCCGACAGCGAGCGCAGGAGCGGAGTATACGTGAAAGAGGCAAAAGAGCAACTTTTAACCCAACACACACACACAAATATATATATATATATATATATATACATATATACCTATACATACTCGCGCCATCAAATCATCTTCTTACAACCGAGCGTTGTTGCGATTGTCAAGGAGTGAAGCACAAGCAGCACCAGCAGCGGCACAGCGTCATTCACAATCCTCAATTGCTCGAATTTATAAACTGTGTACAATATTTTATATAGAAAAAAGCGATTGAATCATATCTGCATCGTGTAGAATTAATTGAATAGCCAGTGATTAAGTGTGGCATTCAACAGAATTTTAACAGAAATATTTACGAAAGTATCTGAAAAAGGATTTGGTGATAAAACGAAACAATAGAAATTATAAAAGAACACGTGAGAAGCTTGGACTAGTGACAAAGTTGCCGATGCCAATGTGCATTTGTGGAATTTACTACAACTGAAGTTGTAGTAGTAAAAATAATTGAAAGGTGAGTTGGGTGTGAGGAAAAAAAAAGGAAATAGACGCCGTCTCGTGATAGAGAGAATTAACACGACAGACGAGCTATAAACTCGTGTTTAATACCGTGTGTGTTTGTGTGCGCGCGTGTGTTGATGCGGGTTCGTTGTACCGCGTCGTTTGACTCGTGATTTATTTATTATTATTTTTACTATTACTATTAATTTAATAGTATTTTTTTGTTTTGTCAAGGGAAAAACAATTGAGAAGTCAAGATGTTTGATGTATTTGGTTCGGTTCGGGGCCTGCTGAAGATTGATGCAGTGTGCATTGACAACAATGTATTTCGGTTGCATTATAAAGCGACCGTGATTATTCTAGTCGCATTTTCACTGTTGGTTACATCGAGACAATACATTGGTGATCCGATTGATTGTATTGTTGATGATATACCTTTAAATGTGATGGATCAATATTGTTGGATCTATTCGACGTTCACAATACCAGATAGAACCGGAGTTATTGGTCGTGATATAGTACAACAAGGTGTAGCATCGCACGTTGAAGGAGTGGATGAAGTTAAATATCACAAATATTATCAGTGGGTGTGTTTCACACTATTTTTCCAAGCAATATTATTTTATGTGCCACGTTATCTCTGGAAATCATGGGAAGGCGGCAGGATTAAGATGCTCGTACTTGATCTCAATTGTCCAGTGGTCAGTGAGCAATGTAAAAAAGATCGAAGTAAATTGTTGGTTGATTATTTCCGTGCCAATTTACATACACAAAATTTTTATGCCTATCGCTTCTTCCTATGTGAAGTATTGAATTTTATCAATGTCATTGGACAAATATATTTCATGGATTTCTTTTTGGACGGTGAGTTCTCATCTTATGGCGCAGATGTCGTTAAATTCACTGAAATGGAACCCGAAGAGAGAGTCGATCCAATGGCAAAAGTATTTCCCAAGGTCACGAAGTGTACATTCCATAAATATGGTGCTTCAGGAACGGTGCAAAAATTCGATGGCCTTTGTGTATTACCATTAAATATTGTAAATGAAAAAATTTACGTATTCTTATGGTTCTGGTTTATCATCCTTTCAATTCTTAGTGGATTGAGTTTGCTTTACCGCATCGCCGTTGTCGTTGGACCGAAACTTCGCTTGATACTTCTTCGCGCACGCTCACGTCTTTCACCACAAGCTGAAGTACAAACAATAGCACAGAGGTTCCAAATTGGTGATTGGTTTGTTCTATATCAACTTGGAAAAAATATCGATCCACTTGTTTACAAACAACTCGTCTCAGATCTAGCAACAAAATTGGAAGGAAAAGAGAATGTCTAATATTCGTCATGTGAAATGTCTACCACTATTGAATTACTGTTGGGCAAGAGCATTATCATGTGACTCGTTTTTTTTTCTTTTTTTTTCTCCACTGACATTACGCAAATGATAACGACATTACGAATGATATGTTAAAGAGAAAAGAAGTTTGTAGTGCGATCCAGAAGAATTGTTGGTCAAACTGATTGCGATAACCTTTCAATGTCAATGGCATTTTTTCCATAACAATGTCTAAATCGAAACTATTACACATATATATTTTCTTCATTTTTTTGAATTAGAATTTAAGCACAAAGATTCAATATCATTATCGTCTACGAGATTATCGCAATTTGTTCTGATTATAAACATATCGTAATTCAAAATATTATGTTGCATCAAGTTATGCAACGTGCACACATATGCACTCAATTTCGATTAGAGTCGTATCTTCAGGCATCTCACGACCCAATTTATTTTTTTTTCTTTATCATATATATATATATATACTTCAATTCATTGCTCCATTTCAATCATCACATTCACAAACATACACCCGTATGTTAAAGTGATTATGAGTTATATAGCTTAACAATCTGTTCATTATTGATCATGGGTCGTGGGCCGAAGGCTTTGTAGGCTCTAATTGTGTGATAAGCGGTGGACGGCGTCTTCTTCATCTCTCAATATTTCAATTGCAACAAAAAAATGCCACGTTGAGAGATACTAATACACAATTGTGTTGAAATAAAAAACCTGAGAATGCAACAACATAAAGTTAAGAACCGAATTAATTATAAAATAAAAATGATTTTTCTAATGAGATACAAAAATATTGAAATAAGGTTTAGAAAAAATATAACGCTGTCCTCCCAATAGCATAACTTTAATATTCTACCAATCGTAATGTGTCTTTATTCGTTCGCTATTGCAAGTAGTATATAGAAATTTCATTAGTTCATAGTAAATAGAAAGATATATGAATATATAAATATATTATTATATAATATTATACATAGAATTGTGTAGATATAATATGTATCCTCGCGAAGCAATCGTCCATTCCAATATGAACGAGGGGCCAAGCGTAATTGTCAATTGTGTCGAAATATGTGTTTTCCTTTTCTTTTTTTTTTTTTTCACCTTTAATTCATTGTGCGGCGTTTAATGGCCGTGTCAAAGTGCCTCGTATCTCATACTGCCGCATTTACCGTCCATGGCGTGAATTTGGTTCGCATATCATTACATCCAAATTATATGGATGGAAATATAATTATTTAAAAATGAAAACAACAAAAAAAGTATTGATAGAATCGCAGTAAGTTTAACGCGTCAATGCTCGGTAACTGCCTCTGATAACTCTTATGTAATGAATAAATCTTCATTAGTTGAAGAATACAAAAAATCACTATGGCCGTTATTATTTTATTTTTAATTCTTTTTTTCTTTTAAATAGTTTTTCATATGTCATTTGTATGTCACAATGAATGCCAGCAAATCTTCCTGTTACTTTAGAATGATATGGAATTATAAGACTTATAACGAAAGAAAAGACAATAATTGGTTGAAAGGAATGTGTTTAAATGTTGAAATAAAGAGAAACAAAAAGTAATCATCCTAATTTTGCTCTTTTTTTTTCATCTTCAATTTTGTTCACTACATTTTTATTATATTTCAATTGTTCTACATTTCTTTCCTTCTCCTTTTCTTGCATCTTCGTTTCTTTCTTGTTCAGTGAAATTTAAATTAGATAAACGAGATTTTGTATATCTATATGTGCTCAAAATAAGACTGCCGAAAGATCAAACGAATTTCTGCCAAGTTTGTGATTCTTTTTTTGTCTCTCATTTTTCCATTCGATTACGTCTTTGCTTATTTCAATGTATCATTTCATATATATATATATAAAAAAAAAAGGGAAAGAATTATCACCATATTTTTCAAGTTACTATATGTAGTGATAACATGCGCTCAGATTGCAAGAATTGATTGATTCTCATTGAGAAAATCTAGTGTGATAGTGTTGATGACAATAGTTACTGTTTTATAATGATTATAATCTTATAATAAGAAAAAATAGGTTATCGGCCACAAATAATAATGATAACATTAAAAATCATAAAAAAGGTCGGATAAAACGATAACTATACACTACATACTCATAATCATAGAGCGCATTATGAAAATCGGAATTTATTCATAGATATTTTATAGTTCAAATGTAGAAATGAATTTTTGTAAGGTGAAGAATATACGAAGTATTGAAAATTTGCTGAAATGTTGATTGATGAAGATTTCAAAGCAATAAATTCAGCTGCAATACACTTCCAACGCAAATCTATATATTCATAATGGATCATAGCGCGCGTATAGAATATAATAACAAGAGTTAGTGAGAAAGTAGGAAGAAGAAATAACAGCCAGTGTCTAAGAAATTATAATTGTTTGGATAAATTGAATTGAAATCAAATAAAACAAGTGCCTAAGTACGATTTTATTTTACTCAATATCCTCTTCCCATCACAATTTTTATATTGCAGTCTCTTCAATTATCAATTAACCTTCAATTATGCAACATTGGCTCGGTACGAGGGGATACTTGACCACTCTCTACATATTGCAACTATTATTAGACACCAATTGATGGACATGTCAAGTAATAATCTGTGATTTACTACGAAAAAAAAGTTTCTGTTTAATTCCCAAACATTGAGTAAGCCGAAATGTTTTCATTATCTCCAAAACTTCAGTAATAAAAAATACGATAAGATTGATAATTAATAAACTCAGTATCAGACGATTCAAAAATAAACAAAATTCACATAGTGAATTATTGACTGTAATCAGTATTTTTGCGCAATCGTCAAAGCGTCAATGAACAACAGAACATGATCCAAATATAAAGGCAACACGTCGACGTGCGATTCTATCACACTGTTATATATATAGGCATACACATAGATAAAAAAAAAGAAATAGAAGTAGTTTATGTACTGACGATGGTGATTTTCAGGTCCGCTGACCAAGCAACAGGGTAACGTATGTTTCTACTTCATCAAGCAACGTTTTTTTTTTTACCGTCGGTGTGAATATGAATTTATCAAAGCCGATCAGCTTCCTGTCAATAACTATCAGCGTATTAATTTATTGAGAAAGTTGTGTTAGATATTACGTCGATATATTATTTTTCCTTCTGTTTTTTTTTCCTCCTAGAATAATATACCCTTTCAAGTTGCTGTAAATGTCCTTACGTGAGATGAGTCAGGTATAGCTTGAAAAGAATGCTGAGTAAACGCGACGATAGATGATGAAAATGTACATAGGATAGGGACTAAGAGGCCCTTCGAAATAAGACTGTCCGCTAGCAGCGCCGACCTGTACACAGGGGCAACGGCCGGTCAAAGTCCTTACCGCACGAGCAGCGATGAACATGAGACGACCAATCGCTTATACTCTCTTCCCTATCTTTTTCACTCTGTCTTTCATCTGCAAACTCTTGTTCCAAAAGTTGAGTATCATTGAAAGACATCAGGGAAATTTCGTCAGACGAATCCCACACAATTTTCAATATGAATATTTGAAGCCTACAAATTGTGTTATTTTCACGTTCATGAATAGAAATAAAAATTCGATGAATTTTTTTATTGATATGCTATAAATCATGGACTGTTGAACATTTAATCTCTTTAGAGTCGGCATTAATGCACAGAATGATTGGCTTAAATGATATATACACATGTATACACTTGAAATAGTACATGTGTTGGAAAACAAATATAGAACACATTATTCTTCTCGGAAAAGAAAAAAAAATTGTCAAACCACGAACGTTCTATTAATTGTTATCAGTAACGTCGCGACATTAGGTGTATGTCCTCAAGACACCAGAAATAAAATATACGAGAAAAAATGAGTGGTGAACGAGACGTTTTTCGTCTATTGAGAAATCTAACGATAAATCCATTCATTATCAATGATAACAGATCACTTAATCCGGAAGTTTTTTATTATTTGTAAAAGATGAATATGAAGTGTAATATTTCATCCAGATAGAAGACGAGAAATAAGAAATAGAGTAATTCTGTCAAGCATAAAAATCTATATTCAAAAGAAAAATTTTCTTTCCATTGCAATGTAAATATTTCTTAGTTATGTATTGATATAATTTCTTCAATGTCAGATGTATCGTCCTGATTTTAATTGAAATGAAGAGAACATCATTTCCGATAACCAGTTTATTTAATGTTGCTCTTGGTAAATGTGTTTATCTATTTTGCTATCAAGTAAATCTATATCTCTACGTTCACAACATTATTGCTGTGCCAATGCTGGGTATTTGATATACTCTCTCCTTACGTCTCATGTACCAACATTCGTGCTGACACAATAGATATATAATATACACTCGACTTGATGATAAGACGAATACAACTTTGTGTAGAATCAGACAGTTTGCCATGAATTGGTGCTGAGACAAGGCGTGTTAGGAAAGAAAACGAATTTATTTCTGTATAATTTAATCCCAAATTCACGTCGTTATTTAACCTTGCGGATTACACGCAGGTTCTGTAGTGAAATATTTGAAAGTGAGAGGGTACGAGAGTGAGGACAACTATGAGTACGGTACTCGCAACATTTTCCGTCCTCAAGGATCACATTAAACTTAAAGTAAACCAAGACGCAGCTTACATAGACAATATCGGTAAATTATGACCATTTGTAAATATTTGCATGATTTTGGATAGCACATGTTTGTCTCTTCATTTGTTTTCATTTGTGTATGTGTGCGGATAGATATTGAAAAGCCTTGGACGCTACATGATCGACTGTTGAAATTCGCTGTCGATAAATTCACGTGAGAGAGAATGAGAAAGATATATATGATGAATAATGAAAGAAATTACGAATATTATTTATATTCATTTGCGACCCACTTTGTATAATCAATTTTTAATTGATTAACTCTCTTCGCACTCCATTTCAATTAAACTTCCCTGATAAATGTGTTGTGGTTCAGTTGCGAATAGGTGTGAGAATATATTTACTATGTTTATAGTATTTAAGACTTTATCGCGTTTGAAACAGTTTTCAGGCTTCACTATCGGGCAACTTTTCTTGCACTTATTGCCGGCTCCATTCTCGTTTGTTCACGACAATTCATCGGGGAACATATAAAGTAAGTTTATGGGAAAGATATGAAAATGGCCCGTGATAGATGTGCTCATAAATTGTATGAATAGAACAAAATTATTATGACAATTTGAATTCATTTGATATTATTTTTTTCCAAAGATGCATAGTTGACAATAATGTAGCGAAAGACTTCGACAGGGTTGTTGAATCTTTTTGTTTCTTCATGTCAACGTTTACAGTGGTAAGGACTGTCTTATTTTTATATGATGAAAAATGTTATTGGAAAGTAAAGAAAATGACAATTGGAATATTTGAATGACAATAGACAAAACACATGAATAGAACCAGCGTTGAATTGGGACACATACCTCACCCAGGTGTTGGTCCCTCAACCAACGAGGACGCCGTAACTTATCATGCTTATTATCAGTGGGTTCCGTTTGTTCTATTTTTTCAAGCAATACTCTTCTATATGCCACATTATTTGTGGAAGAAGGCTGAAGGTAAATGTTTGGGTCATTTTAGTAGAAGAAAAAAAAAATGTATTTTCTATATGTTCAAATGAATTTAGTAAATTCATTTTTCATATTTTCTCATGTATTGTGTACGCTGTTTTAACAGGTGGACGTTTGAAAACATTAGTAGCAGGTCTACACATGGCTTCGATCTCACTACGCGATGAAAAAATGGAGATCAAAGGTGGTACAATCATACCATCAAAAGAAGATCGTAATGAAAAAATTAGACAAATAAGAACAGCATTTCTTGATCGACTGCACATCAATAGACCATGGACGTACTATTTGATATTTTACGAAGTACTCAATTTTATAAATGTAATCGCACAAGTTTACATCACTAATTCATTTCTTCATGGTGAATTCATTGCATTGGGTTACACTGCTACTGAACCTCAAAACAGTCATAGAATGAGTCCACTTGATATTGTATTCCCCAAGGTAACTAAATGTACATTTCACAAATATGGGCCCTCAGGATCAATACAGAATCACGATGCGCTGTGCGTTATGTCATTGAATATCGTTAATGAGAAAATTTTTACCTTCCTGTGGTTTTGGTATCTAATATTGGCTATTATCACTGGCCTCGGACTCATTTGGCGGATGTTAACAGTCATTTTGCACGCTAGGTAATGAAATATTTCACAAATTAATATGAAAAAACCAAGTAGAAATAATAACAATTTCCAACTGGTGATTCAATATGAATAAATACAAATAAACATTTTTTTTTCTCTGTTTTCTAGGAGTAAAGCCTTCAATCGATTCATTTTCTCTCTGGCATGTCCTGGCAAATACAATCCTTGGGATGTTTTAAAAGTGACTCATGAATATTACTTTGGTGATTGGTTATTCTTATATTACATCGCTAAAAATTTAGATAACTATGTGTTCAAAGAATTGTTAGAGCAATTGGCACACGATTTGGAAAGTCGTCGATTAATTCGTTTCAATGAGAATATAATGTCACATGAAGGAGAGCCTCTCAAAAAGGTTTCATAAATTCATTTCTGCACATATTTATCGAAATCTATACATTCGTTAGCGACATGACTTAATAGTTTCTTTAACGAACTTAAAAATATTATAATTGAGGTAATCGTTGGACTTTCTCATCTTATCAAAGTTGCATTCCATTCCTATAGAATATTTCATGGCTTCTATAGTTAAATGTAACAATTAATTATCAATCATCGTTGCCATTATAATGTAACCATCAACTTACTATCATATGAACTTTGATAAAAATTTCTATGACTCCATATCCTATGACGCGAAAGTATTTAGATAAATACTTACATATACATATATATATATATGTATATGAGAAACAGGAAGCAGTTCCCACGCGATGAATAATCCTATACATATATATGTTGAATGAGTGACTCGTGCGCGAATGTGAGATCAAATGTTTTTCTACTTAAATAATTGTACGACCTTTGTAACTGACGTACAGTCATTCAATTAACTATGAATCTATATAATTTATCATTATCTATTTATTCATACCTAGTAAAAACAGCAAACACAATAATGAGAAATGCTATTCAAATATAAGAGTTCAAAAAATGCTGATGTAATAGTAGTATAGAGTGGAATTGAGAATAGAAGAAGGAACATTTGAAAATAAATATCAAAATTTCTTCTATATTTGCTGTGAAAATTCTCTAAAGATATTTTTTTTTCATTTCACCGCCCAATCTTTTTTTTCCCGTTGTGTGGAAGTCTTTATGATAATCTCTCTCAGTAAACATAACGTTAAATATATAAAATTGAATAATAATGAAAAAATTTGAATAGCTATGAATAAGAAGAATTCTTTGCATAATTTTGATGAGGGAAATAGAAAACAATTTCACAATGTAATGAAGAAATTCCAGCATTTCTTCATCTCGATGCCACTTTATTATCTATCTGGCATTTCAAAATCAAATACTCGCCGAGGGCTTTTCTTTATCATTCTTCTTTCTCGCCGTGTAATTAATTTAGTATCAGAATACGTATACAAAAACAATATATAATTGAGCATTGAAGCCTGACGATATCTGACATTGAATATGCATAAAATATCATATAAAAACTTTCTAACTTTTTTTTATACGGTAAATAAAAATAAATATATATCCGTATATACTTAATATATATGTTTACAGCGTGAAATATAAAATTTTCTAAAGTCGTATAAAGTAACGAATGTATTCGTTATGCACGAATAAATATACGTCATTGATACATATACCAGTAACATGAGTATCGGCACGCGAGTCTCGGATACTTCAAACTCTAATATATGTCATACACAATAAAATGTATATATGTACTACATATAGAATTATTACATAATAAATTCTTACTTCCAGTGATAAACCAACGTGTATATCTATAAATAGTGTGCTTATCTGTATATATATATAGATTGGTGGGACCGTTATATTTGAACGATTGTTGATGTGACAAGTCTAAAGTCATTGGCATCATCAAGATAAATAATTCTGTATAATGTTTAAATGAACTACACGTGCATTTTTATCCACTCTACGAATTTACGTGAACCTTCGTCGAGGCATAACAACTAAAAAAAAGGCTCAAACCTAAAAATAAAAAAATCCTCGTCTTTACTAGACTGTTATCTATCTGAAAAATGTTTTGTTTCGAGCACTGTCGAATGTCATTAAAATTTTTCTTTCGTTTCAATAGCAATGTGGATATATAAAAAGCGCATTAATATGAATACGAGCACGTGGCAAATGTTGTATAGTGACATGTATGTGACTTGCATTGAAATTAGTTTATCTATTTTTCATTTGAAAGGTGAATAATAAGACAAATAGGTGACACGTACGAAAATTTTTTTTTTATGCTCATTATAGTAAAAACTTTTCTTGTTACGATTTTGGGGATTTAGAGGGGAAGAGTGCATATTTATATGTGTCGTAAAAAAAGAGGCTTTACTGTACTTGAAAAAATAAAATTATATAACATTATGTCGTCTGCCCTACATATTTGCATGTGGTTGTTTATTAAATAAACGTCGATGTAACTGAAGTAATCATCTTATATGATGATGGACAGTTGAAAGTGCTGTGGAATTGCTTTAGAGTAAATCAATCGCTCTTATTGCTGATAAGACAAGTGTGCATATTTTCTTCTTGATTTTACTTCCAGCCCTCTGCCTCTCGCTTCAATTTTATTTATCCCCCTGTATTCTCGCGCCACGTGTGATTAACGAGCGCGACGCCTTCATTTGTTGTCTATCAGTAGATTTAATTATGTCCTCGTCCTGCATTCTTTTGTTTACGCAGAACTCGTTGCACTGAAGCGTATTAGAATTGTTCGGAATAATCTACTACACACTATATCATTCCATGCAAAAGAGAAATTATGTTTTTATGTATAGAAAAGAGTATTTAAAGTTTGTGTGTGTAGATGTTTTGTATACCGAGACGTGTGTTTGATAAACCCCAGTATAGAAATAAAAAGACCTGTTTTAGGTTCTCGTTGATTCATCTACCTCATTGTCTTGTTCTTTATCTTCATGCGGAAGTCGTTGGAGTAATACTCATAAGTGAGTCTATTGAGACGAGAACAAACGATGAAAAACGTGACAGGAAACAGAGTGAAAATTTTTTTGAGTCTTCTGGAGGTCTAAATTTGACTTGAAACCATGCAGAGTTGTATGCATGTCGGATAGACAAGAAATGTGGATGGCAGCTGGCATGAAAAAGCCATTCTTCGTCTCTTCACTGACAAATATGTCGTTACAGACATGCGAAGACACGATTTACTTTGAGAACGAATGGTTTATGTATATATATATATGTGTCATATGCTTACACACGGATGTTAGAGAAAGATATTGGTTAAGAAAAATATATGTGTGATACTTCTCAGAGCCATTCATTTTCATGAAACTTTTACGATGATGATATTCCCAATGGGTTGATGAGATTTTTAACGGAGAGATGTAAATTGTATATACACAGCTTATCTTATGCTACACTCATATATATGCAAATTGTGTGGAGAAATTTTATATTTCAATGTCATGAAATTGATTAAGAACACGAATTATTGAAGTCCACTGTTTAAATGCTCAATGTTCAATCCAAACTTATGATAAATAAACAAATCTCGATTTCTCCCAAAGACTCTTCTGTTTAATTCATGGTAAATGTCAAATCAAAATATATAATACTAAATCTTGAAATGTCTCCACTGTTGATCTGTGATGACTATTCATCGTGACATTTCGATAATTCCTGCATTGCACATAATGAAAAATCTACTTTGCCATCAAAGAATAAACCACAGAAAAAAAATCCCCCAATTCACAGAGCCTAAAATAATTCCTAGAAAAAAAATCCCTCTATTTATATATTGTTTGAACGTGCCTTTTGTGTCATCGCGTTGTATAATTCAACAATGGCAGTGAATTTGATACTCAATTTTTATATACACATCTGCGTGCATATCATACACCCGTAGTCCGATTCGGAATGCAAATAAACACAAAGCCGCTGGCGGTCCCTTGTTTTTTAGTTTCATATCATAATCATGCATACAATATACACCAACGAATTTATATATAAATATATACTACACATTATCTATGTAATGACAGAGTTTCAAAACTATCGATTACCTTATCGACTCACTTTGAAACACCCTAAAATATGATTACAAAATAAATACCCAAGATCATTATCAGACATATCTAACTATAGTAAGCCACACCTAATGAATAAATTCCTTGAAAATTTCTATTGATAATTTTTCACAAAGACAAGTGATAATTTGAAATTACTCAATTGGTTATTAACATACATAGCCAACATAGTAATAAGAGAAATAATACAAGGCAATACCAAGTAGAAGTGCTCTGCAGAATCCAATGTACAATTGTCTCGATTGGATTATTCAAAGAACAAAGTTATCAATGTGAGCGCTACGTTTTGTCCCCTTTCCCTTCTGCACATTTATATTCCTTGCATAGGGCACGGCTGTGAATGTATCCAGTCAGAGTCAATGACGAGGGAGACAGGGACGAAGAAACGACATACATTTGTCATAATTGACGCGATTGACCACCAGTGATGCTCATCCGAATGTTAAATAAATGTGTGGGACTATTAAACGTGATGTATATTCTCAAGAATCCCTATCCATGCTTATTATATTGCTCTCAAGGATTTTTACTTGACTGTATCATCGTATTGAATATATTTTCTCTTACATGAACGTTGAAAAATAAAGAATTCTTTCATATCTGCAGACATTTCATTTTTTTCCCCCCTTAAAGTCATATCTCAATTGAGACTAAGCAGAATGCAGATATGGGAAATATTTGGGAAATTGATAATAAGAAGAAGGAAACGCAGCAGAAGGCCTACGTGACTGGACTCACGAGGGAACCAGACGAATCATGGGAAATCCTCTTGAAAAGTGGGCCCCCTTCACGTCAAAAATACTTGTGATTTATATCAGTAACTGAGAATCCACTTTCTCCTACCGTACTTAAACGCTAGATAAAAATAAATGGTTTAAACATGAATTTTGATTATTTTTCTAGTACGACATCTACTATTTTAAACCTTGAACCCACTGTACTATAAATAAAAGAGAAAGGAACAGGATTGAGAGAATAGAGGGCTCGTGACGGTGTTGAATGAGAAGAAGTGGGAGTTTTCATAGTATGTAGCTGTCTCATAGAATAGATGAACTGGAAAAATAACATAAAAACCCGTTGAGATTTTTCATATGTTATTTTAATTTTTTTTTTCTTGGGGCATGAATTACTTCTACCAACAACTATTCCCTCGTTTTTATGATCACATTCATAATTATCACATCCGCGTTGTGTGATATAACGATAAAATATAACATTCAAATTGTACGAAAAGATGAACTTCAGAATTATAAAATAAAAATATTGTTTCATAACACTGTGTGATTATGGCACACCAACTTCGATAATTTAATTGACGCATTGGGAATAGTTCCATGTATTCAATTATGTAGAGAGACTGTATAAAAAACGTGAAATTACTAACAGAAAAATCAAGTAAATTAAAAAAAAAAACCTTTCAAGTTTAAAGGCTTCCAGGAATATTTTTCTCTCATTCAAACATGTGTAAATGCATCGTCACGCTCTGAGAGCATTGCATCATCCATGTTGCACATCTGGAGAGCAACTGCATCGTTTATGGAAGATGCGATAGAATCCGAAGTGTAATTAAAAAAAAATAATGTTGTATATATTGTTTATGTAGATGAAGTAGAAAGGAATGAAATGGAATTTGATTTATTCATATTGGCTACCATCTCACTTTATAACACTACTCTATGTTTATATTATTGGAATAAAAAATAATAATACAAAGTGTGTTTGTTATTACGATGATCAAAGTACACCGTACGCCACTGCGGATGCAGTCACCGAAATGACCATGAATGGGCCTCTTTCTCGTCTCACCCCTTTCCGGTTGTGTGGTCATAACCATGACAAGATGCACATGCCATTTTTGTCTACCCTTTTCTGATCAACGCCACTGGCGTAGACATGTTAAACACAAATAAGTCTATTTTGTTCTCTTATAAAGAGACTCTTTATTCTCTACATCACCTGGACCGCCACTGGAAATAATCCTATTGGCTGACGCAACATTGTATACATTCAAAGTTCCCCGAATTATTATGGGTGTGCATTTATTCCACACGCATAATGGGGTCTTCCTGTGCGCTCGCGTCGTGATGATGCAACGCGAGTGATAAATTTATTTTCAGGATACTCACAACAGCCGTTGTAACCTCGAAACCACATTTCAACTGCATTCTCTCATGATCTGAAAGGAGAATGAAAATAAATGATTAAACCAATATTACATGTGCAGAAAATTAAAAAGTTGTTTTGCATATATAAAATATTTTTTATGTAGCGATGATCTGCAATCGATATGTTGACCTCGAAGATTGAATTATCCTTGAGTTTGTAGGACAATGTCGACGTTCATTTGCATTGAGTATTTCATTTAATTTCTTATTGATTCTCTGGTTAATAATATTACAGATATTTTGAGAATGCAGTTTTAAACATTTTGGTGACCGATAATTAATTGCGGTGGAAATAAATTTATAGAGAAATCGAACGAAGTCATTTAAGTTCATACTGTATAGAAATTAAAGAATCGAAAAAACAAACTCCCATCGGGAGGTGATAAAAAGTGGAGCAACAAGTTTATATCCGCGAGTTGTGATTGGTTAGCGCTACTGATCACGAGTTGTATGTTGTGTCTCAACAGAGCAACATGAACAAATAAGACAAAAATAAAAAACTCGGCAAAGAAGTTAAAAAGGAATAGAAAGCTATTGAGGCTCTTTGGTATCTCGAGGTTGTCCATGTACTTTTATATCACGTCAGTCATTGGCTGACCATAGTATATTATTTTAAAACTCCTCCAGGCGATCCTTCATCTTAAAATCTCGTCTGCAATTAAAAGTTCGTTTATGGCAATTTACTAAAAGAGTACACGTCACTCTTCACGAATGCCGGTCTAAAAGTTGTTTCAAATTGCTACAAATTACTCAGAACAATACCACGAAGAAAAAAATAAAACGTAATAGAGGAAAAAATAAAAAAAGAAACACGTAAAATATCCTACTTTTGCATTCTCATACTTGGGTCGCCCGGGTATATTTTTCGTATACGTGTTTACCACCATGAGAGACCTTGTCCACATGTTCACCAAAAGGCCTATGCCCACTTCAAGGTTCCCTTCGTAATTTCTGATCCTCACAAATCTTAACATAACATTCGTTGAAGTTTTTTCCAGCAATTCTTAGTAAAATCCTATCAAATTTCCCAAATCGAGGAATATACAATAATCGGAACATGGCTTTCATAAACGTCATGTCGACCATATTTTTATTACTTTATTTCTTTATACAGAAATAAATCCCACATAGATAAAAAAATCGGTGTGCCTACAAGAAAATACTATTTCATTATCAACGTTTATGAATCCTACGAGAATGACGCCCATAATTTTTCGAAATATTAACATATCATGGCTTTTTTTTGTTATCAGAAATTTTCCAAGTATTTCGATTAAAATCTAACAATCTCCATCATAAATGAATTATTCTCAGAAACTTTACAAAAACATACAATTGATAAAGATAACAAAAAAAAAATTCTCTGCCCCCCAGTCCAACAAATCCCGAAGTATCAATTGAGAATAAGAAACATTTTTTTTCTCCACATTTTTTCATGGTGTTCATCCATGCCCTTTTATCTACCAAGAATTTCCTACATGTCTACAACTATACCACGGTGGTAGTTAGCTGCCGGACTCGTATCGAAACACGCGCGCAGATGGGGCCCACAAGTTAACGGTCGGCAGCCCCGGGTGCGCGCGCTCTACAGTGAGAATCGAAAAGAGAGACGCCGAGTGAACATCAGCATTAACTGTATACCGTCCATGAAAATGAAACTATAGAGTAGAGCGAAAGGAAGATAAAATGAGGGAACGAAATGAATGTGCAGATGAGACAGAGCAATGCACGATGTTAGGCCGGGCACCATCGGGGTCCCCCCATGAAACCCAACGTAAAAGAGGGAAGGAGAATTTTAAAGACAGAGAGAGAAGGGCAGTGTGTTTCCCCGCCTCTCGCTCCTCGTGGTCCCCTACCCCTCGGCGCGTTTCCCCCCGTCCCAACAAATCTACTGGCACTTCTCGTCAGTCGACGACCAAGAGACTCGTACGATTGTACAGCAGTGCTGACGATCAAACGACAGAGAGAGAAAGAACCCGATTGGTGTGTGCACTGCGACATTCATAGATTTGAGCGCGTAAACCGAAGTTGTATTTTGATTTGTGCGCAACAGGACATTTACACTTCATTGCGGTGACTGAGATCAAAAAGAATAACATCTTGGAATTTATTTTGTTGTTGTTCACGAGTGACACTGATATACATACGCGTGAAGGATACGCACGTCCTTGAACCCGCGAAAGTGATTTGAAAGAGCTTGAGGGAGAGAAGAAAATCAATTTACGTGTGCGATTGAATAACTGTTGTGTGGTTGATACAGAGGAAAAACAAAAAGATCAACTGGGTTATCGCAGGGTATTTTTTCTACCGAGTTCGAGGCCAATCATTAAGTAAAAAACAACAATTCGCGTTGGAATTCTAGTACGCGTGTGACGTGCAATTGACTGGGGGATAGAATACCATCGAGAGAGGGAGAAAGAAGTGACAGAAAAGAAGAGAAGGAGAGAAATAGACAAAAGGGAGAAATAGAGGGGAAAATATTTTGTTGCGTGGACAGCTGGCACGATTGAATTTATTCGTGCGAGTTTTGATGCTCGGGTGTGATTTTCAATGATTTAATTTATTTTTTTGAATGAATAACACAAGATAATAAATAGAGAAAAATCATGTATAAGTTGCTGGGTGATCTTAGTCAATATTTGAAATGGCAGGAGGTAAAAACGGATTCGATGGTATTCCGGATGCACAATGTATTCACAACAGTGTTACTGCTCACATGTTCCATTATTGTTACCGCCACGCAATATGTCGGCAAACCGATAATGTGTATTGGTGATGATAAAATTAAAGCAGTAATTGAAACTTATTGCTGGATAACATCAACATTTACCATGCCCGATGCATTTAATCGTCAGGTGAATTGTTTATTAACAATAAATTAATTGTCAAATTGATTGTTTCTTATATTCACAGGTGGTTTTATAAAAAGTTTTCATGTCTTGAATTTAGTCCCGCATGTTACATCACACCCGTATCCTCATCATTTAACCACAAAACATTCAACGTCACGACATGAAAAACAGAAAAAAGAAAGAAGAATTTTTCTCTTCTTATTCTACAAACGAAAGTGGAATCGTTACAAGTAGGAAATTTGTTTCGGTATAAAATATTCATCACCAAAGAACTGAACAAACAAAATCCGAATAATTATCTACTTCTTATATACCACACAGCGGCACTTCTTACGTGCCTTGAATGATTACGTGAGAAGAAATAATTAACAAAATATCAAGGTTTATGCTGTTACTTTATAATTGAAATTTTATCGGACTTCTCATCCTTTTTTTTTTTCGAATCACATCTTGGTATTCTATGTATCAGCGTCATAGTATTCGTGTTTGCAAATGCCTGTATCATTACCATGGTATTTGATGAAGTTTTAAGTCACACACAGGCATACCTACTTAACTTCTATTTATACAATCGAATGATGTGTGCGTGATTATTATGTACACGCTTCAATGTCGTAATTGAATCCCCTTTTTTCACACATACATCGTTCATTCTATTTGTAAATGAACATCGATAGCTACTGATATGTAACAGTGCATGGATTATGTTCACAGGTCGGTACAGAGGTTGCACATCCCGGTGTGGCGAATGACTTTGGAGATGTTGGCGCAAGGAAATATTACACTTATTACCAATGGGTTTGCTTTGTGCTGTTCTTCCAGGTAATACTTCTATGAAATATATATTATTTTCTTTGTTGAAATATTTCTTGAGTTATTCAATATTTTAATGACGTTTATCATTTCAGGCAATGTTTTGTTATTTTCCACATTGGCTGTGGCAAATGTGGGAAGGTGGATTGGCATCTACACTCGTTATGGGATTGAATCATAGTTTAGAGCCAGAAGAATCACTCACTAAGAAGAAGAATACATTGATGGATTACCTGGCAAATCACATCAAGGTAAAATAGATGATGTATACATATAAATACATGTGATTATCATGGTTGCGAATGATTCAATCGTCGATTTCGATTCAGTAATGAGTCACATAATTGATTGATGATATTCAATTTTGTTCATTGAGGAAGTGCCTGATTTTCGCACGCGAATTATTTGGCATGATATATTTGATAGAATTTTTGAATTCAAATTTACTCAATTTATATACGAGATTGGCTGTAAAGTCGGATAATAATGAAGAAGATAAAGACTGAATGAGCGATAAAAATATTGCGAAGACGATGAGCGAAGAGGGGGACAGTTGAGAGTTGACTACACTCAATTTATTCTCATTGAATCTAATTCATGATAATTAAACGTTTAACGTTGTCTTTCTATTTTCAGAGTCACAATATGTATGTCTACAGATACTTCGTTTGTGAATTTCTCTGCGTTGTCAATGTATTTGTTCAACTTTATCTGATGAATCGTTTCTTCGATGGCGAATTTCTGAGTTATGGGTTGCGGGTGTTACAAATATCGGACATACCACAAGAAGAACGTGTCGATCCAATGGTGTATGTTTTTCCACGTGTCACCAAATGTATATTCCACAAGTATGGTGCATCTGGATCCATACAACAACATGATTCACTTTGTATTCTACCATTGAATATCGTTAATGAAAAAACATATGTGTTCATTTGGTGTTGGTTCGTAATATTGTCAGTATTACTCATTGGATTGGTTTTATATCGTGCTTGTATCATTTTCGCACCGAAAACTAGAGCAAGATTGTTACAATTGTCTGGTAGACTCATTTCGATTGAAACCTGTGAAAATATCAGCAAAAAAGTTGATTTGGGCGATTGGTGGCTTTTATACATTCTCGCTTCCAATGTAGATTCAATTATTTATCGAGATGTATTAGAGGAACTTACGAAAAAAGTTGGCAATGAAATATCATCACCTGTCAACGGCTAATATAACGAGTAAGTGCTCTTTATTTCACTCGAAATGAACTCACGCCAAGAAAAAGAGATTATAAAAAACAGAATGCAATGTTCAATTTACATAAACAACCACACGCTCATTCAACTAAGAGAATGATATGAGATGTTTATTTAGCTGTAAAACTCTAGGTAGTTCCTCTTTATTGCATACAGACTTTCTATCGTATTGTTAGACGAATATATATTCTGTCAAATATAATATATATTCGAAGCAGATAATAAGAAAAAATCAATATGTAGTAGTTTGTATTACTGAAGGAGAGGTGAAATGCGAATACGATCTAAGATTATTCATTACGTATTTGCCCTACGAATATATGTAAAAATGAAAAAGAGAATTAGCATCTATTCTATTTTGCGGTTTGGAAATAATTGCAATTGATTCTCTGACTGCAAAGTTGCTCAATACGATTTTTCGGTTTCTTCATTTAATCTACAATTTTGTTTTCAACTATTATATTCTTGTTCTTTACCATTGTACGTAAGCCGCAGAATAGAATATGAATATTTTCAATACATTTTAATTTGACATGCCTACGTTGAAGACTGAGACTGATGAGAAATGTCCATGGCAAAGGCGAGTTTATATTCTTTATTTTACATATATATACATGCATATATATATATGAATATTTCAAAAATATATACGTACACACATACGAAAAGAGGTATAATGATATTGTAATTTTAGAATAGATATCTACGAAAAATTATGAGACATGTGAGGCTTGAAATCATTGGAACTTACACACCGAATAAGTGCACTTTTTTCCCATTCTAAAGAATTCATTCTCCAGTGTAAACACGCACAGACTTTCACCTGGGTGTGTTCCAGAGATCTTAAAACAGATCAATATCTGTTAGATGTTCTATTGCAGTTCGCATTTTCTAGAGTCATAGGGGAGATAGAGCAAAGTTATAAAAAAATATTGAATCTTTGAAATGCATTTGAAAGAAAGCTGCCAAACTCTGAAGAGAATGTTCATCTCTTTTTTCAATAATCAGTTTGATTTATGTCGGGATCACTATGTATGTGCAACGACTATACATTAGATAATGATGGAAAAACTAAGAATACGCTGATTAAGTCGAACTCAATATTATAAACAATTTATCATATATTTGTGATATGACAGAACCGTTTCTCGATAAGAATTAATAATTGAACCTAAAAGACATTCATTTTTCTTTGTATATATACATTCATATATATATGAACCAACACAACACGGGAAATTGCTGATTTTCCTTACATTTTTTTCTTGTTTATATTTTAGAATGTCGGAACTTTGATGTTCCAATAGTTAGTTAAAAATATTAATGATCATACTCTCAATAAGATTATTGAAAGCGAGATACTGCCGTCTGTAATTGAAGTAGAATTCTAAGAGAAAAAAAGAATTAAAAGAGTGAAATTCTATCGGAATTTATTGCGTTTATTTCGTATAACTGCACATTGCATATATATGCATACATCTACATATCCTTGTGTAATTTTTCCCTTCTCTGCCATATACATACATGCTCCCTTATACATATTAAGTTAATCGTTCTGAGCATCCTATAAGCGTCTGTATGCGGTGCCAACGCGACGGCAGTGACCAATTATGGATAATGAGCGCCAGTTATCTATTAATTATCGTAAAAAATGTATTTCTCAGAACTGTATCCATATATATATATATATATATATTTATATGTGTCGTTATATACCTGCATATGAGCAAGAATGTTTTGTAGAAACTCCAATGGCGGTATATATGAAGTCAATAATCACCGCTGATAAGATTTATTGACGTTTCATAATATTCAAATGTTCATTATTACAAATGTATTTTCTTAATTACTTCCACTCTATTATATATTGTGTGCTTCTGAGATATGTGAAAATGAGTTTACAAATTTAGTAAAATAATTGGGGAAACAGTTTTCATGAATTTAGTAACGAGCAATTAGGGAGTGTAACTTTGGGACAAGTCATCACAAGCAAGAGATAAATAAATAATGCCTATACACCCGCAACTGACGAGATAAACTGTCTGTTTGAATGCGCCAACGAGCAAGAAGAAGAAACTCTCTCAAACAAAATTAACTGCCAACGCTTACTGTGCGGCTGTTGGTTTAATATTTTTCACCTATTATTTTCTCACTCGCTCTTTTTTTACAATTTAATTCTCTTTATACGTTCTCGTTTGCTCCGTTGGATTCTATATTTTCCCAAGAACGTATAGCAGCGAGATGACAATACACGTGGGCATCTGGTGCCAACGTCTGTCTTCGTGTTCATGACGTACAGCATTATTATTCTTAGATAAATGTGGAATAAGAGTATAGAAATCACGTGATTTGACCCACATAATTGACATTGACAAATAATTTATATGCCTACTCTATATAAAGTTACTATTTCATGATAAATCATTGTGTTGAGAAACAGAACGTACCAAAATTTGAATCAATGAACTCATGTGAAGCTTATTTCTATATATCTATTTTATGATGTGATTATATTATATGGTAGATAGAATTCTCCAAGTGGATTAATATAACATCTGCACAATATGATTATGCGAATGAGTTGATGACGGCGCCAAGACGACGATATACATTACTTTAGGCGCCGTACAGTACAGAATATGCATAATATGACGTTGTGATGATGCTAAAAGTTACCCGCGTGCTATATTATGTCACTTTTGTGTTTCAAGACGTTGACGTATACAACACCCGACCTCGTCAGTGTCGTCAGTGTCGTCAGTGATGTTCTAAACTTCGATATAAAGTGGGTGTTGTATTAAAACAGACATATCAAATTGTATGTATGCGAAAGAGTAGCCCGACGAATTTGAGACAGATGAAGCGACAAGTGTAAAAAAAAATTAAAAATAAAATTTGTCTCTCCAATGGAACGATGGAGTGGAATCGGGCATCTTCATCTTCGCATAGCTATGTTCTTGGCACCGCGTAGAGAGTGCTACATGGGGCGCAGTAGGTCAGGCACCGTGTTTCAGTTTATTGGTAGCTATGCCGCGCATCGGGACGCGCGCGGACGCCAAAACGTCTTCGCTGAGGTGCAAAACATAGCTAAGCGTCGTGGTCATCAGTCTTGACGCGTGCACGCCAAAAAAAAATATGTTTTCATATATATGTATTCTTTTCACATATATAAAATTTGTATACTAGTCATTATTAGAATCGGGATTCTCGTGCTGACAAAAATGAAGTATGATAGAAGAATTCAAATTAAATGATTTCATGTTTGGAAATAAATAAATCTATTCTGGCTGAGGCGATGTGGCATGGATTAATGATATTTTGTCGAGCGAAAATGAAAAAGAAAATACTCAACTATTAATCACTTGACAATTCTTCAATGACATGTGAAGCAATAAATTGAATTGAATACCTACCATGAATAGCACTTTGTGGAATCACGAAGCTTTACTTTAAATTCGATAAAATCGCAAAAATACTACGGCAATGAACAACAGTTATGGTAACAATATCAGAGACAATAGTGGAAGTACTATTACCAGCACAAGTAGCGAAAATACAGTGGTTTATATAGACAAGTGTCCCAAAAAGAAGCGAACGTTGCGAAAAACAAAGTCGAATAGTGGAGTGTGCAACAACGAACACTTGGAAAGTAAGGGTAGAGGACGTCGGCAGTACAAAATGATGGATGCACTTGGTGCACTTTACCTTCTGTTTCACGTAAGTTATTTTATTTAATATTTTTTTTTCTTCGCTTATGTTTTGTTAGTGGAAACAATTGAGAATGTCACAGGGGATTTGGAGGATTCTAACATTGTGATATTTATATACATTTCATGAATATTTGTATAAATGTGATCTAGGTGAGCAGAATAAAAAGCGAAGGAGTTTTGCTGAGACTGCACGTGCTTACGGCCGCACTCATGTTGACCTTTTCCATAATCGTGTCTACCAAACAAGCTGTGGGAAATCCGATAGACTGTGTCCACACAAGGTAATTTGTTAATGAAGCAAAAAATCAAAAAAGATGATAATGTATGAGGACGAAAAAAAAGTCGATGAAAGTAATAAAGAAGAAATTTAAGAGCTATTTTTTTTCTTTTCTTATTGAATGAAGGGATATACCTGTTGAAGTGTTCAATACATATTGTTGGATACATAGCACGTATTTTGTTACTGGCGCAATGCTTGGGGTGGCTGGTGTCAATGTCGCGTTCCCCGGTGTCGCATCATCGGGATTTATTTTGTCCAAACAACGGATTCAACATGAGAATCAACAAACATCGACACGTCATCGCGATGATGCGGCAATGAAGCAGGTCAAGTACTATCAATGGGTGGCTTTCGTTCTAATTTTTCAGGTAATGCTTTATGTTTTTATTTAATTTTAGTAAACCGATAAAGACTGAATAAAAATACAATTGTGAGTAAAGCAACAGTTGAAGATTCAAATTGATCCAAATTGATTGTTCAAATGGAAAGCCTCAACCGAAATTTTTCAATAGTTTGTAATTAGAAAGAAAAAAATATTGTTAAATTAGTAAATTTACATTTTTTTTACGAGTAAACTACAGGCGCACTCTATCGAAATGGTTGAGAAACTGTTTGAGAAGATTTAATCCCCATCCACTGTGCCGGCAAGTGTAGAATTGAATGGAAAAAAAAAAGTAGGAAGAAGATGAAAAAAATATCGGTGGGAGGTTGAATAACACAAGCGCTCTACACAGAGTTGTGGCCACTTGAGAAGGAACAAGAAAATTGAGACAGCAAACGCTGCTATACTCGACCAGGAAATTATATGCATATATATATTTGTATATAATACGTTCTCATATATAGATATTTAACTTGGAGCGAAATTTGATTTATCGTCACTTGAGGCTCAACCACCGAGCACAAACATCCCACATAAATACTTGATAGAATCTCGATTGCCCTTAATTAATTATCACTGAAGAGACATTTTAATCGTATCGAACTCTTGTTCAAGATCATACTTGAAGTTTGGAGGCATCTTAGATTGGATTTATTTAACAAACAAAAAAAAACACAAGGAGAAATGGAAATGAAATAATTAAAATACGAAATTGAAATTTATTTTTGTTAAATCAATATGTTGGCATTTTTTTTTCTATTTTTATTTTCTCTTGAATGTTGATCGCTACGTCATTACTATTCAGGACGACATTATCTATTTCTCTCGGTTTACGACTTGCATATTCAAATATGACATTTGTGTGTCTCCTCTATACTTTTGTATGAGTAAATGTACCTCTGAATATATTCTGAGAAACCCCTGGATTTATCATCCGGAAATAATGTTTTGTGTCATATATATATATATATATATATATATATATATGTATATGTATCGTCACGAAGAATGGTCCAATCGTGTTTTCTTCACTTCATTCTATGCAAGTGCTCATCATTTTTCGCATTTTTGCTGATGCTGTGCAGCAAAATGTTCATAGAGCAATACTCATACGACCCAGTTCCGTCACTTATCAAATGAATTGTTGTGAACGAACATACATTCATGAATATTTTACAGTACATTTGTTAACGATCAACATCAGGCACATCAAATAGCAGACTATAAATTCCCGAAATGTTTAACTATTTATAAATTTTATTGTTGTTGATAAGTATGTTCCAATTTTTTTTCAATCAATCTTCCAAAAGATTTTATTAAATGAAATATTATGAAATTTTCTGGTAGATTCTGATTTTATTTTTGATAATTGAAGAGGAAGAATACAGTTGTTTACATGTGTATGAATTAATGTCAGTCATTTCGAATGAAAATTAAATGGTTCATAGTGATGAACATAAATTCATTTCTGACAGTTAATTTGGTAAATTTTAATATGATTTCTACTTCACATATCCATTGTCTTCCACGTGTCATTTTTCAACAGTCATAATAAATTCACATCAACATGTGACACGATGATCCAAAACATTTTGTCATTTAATACGAAAGTAAGAATAGAATTGTCAAGGATATTAAATATTTAGAATGATTCGTTTTGAATTGTTCAGTTTACGCCAAAATTCATGCGCGCAAAATTATGTTTAATAAGTAAATGTTATATATTTGACATACATAGGAGAGGACGCGGAAAATTGTTGCACATTGTGAACATGGTAACGGCACGAATTTGAGTATGGTGCATTTTTCATTTTGAAATTGGCAGTGCTTGAACGACAATAGACATGAAACAAAACACTTCGTGCATTATACGAATTGGCCACACATTTCTAACGCTTGGCCAAACATTCTTAACACAATTGAGTAATTACTTTTCCGCAAACTACTTCCGTCTAATAAATATATCTATAATTTATTTAGCAACCATCGTTCACTAATTTCAATACATCTTTGATGTGAATCTTTAAATACCAGAATAATAAGAAAAATAATTGAATGACTGAAAGACAGCTGCACCGAAAAATGACTTAAACATTATTGTTTATGTCTCGTCTTATTTAAAAATCATTTTCTCATTATTAAGCGATGGTTTGAAGTATTTTCGGAGGATATATATGTCTTTTTGCAAGCTGGGAACATAAACTTGTTGATGGGGTGTAACACATCTAAAGATGTTGAAACAGATTGGGGAAGGAAAGATGATAAAAAAAAAGGAGATTGTAGAAGAGAGCAATACGAATTTAGGGCAACGTCAAACGCTGGGTAAACAGTTATCATTGGGGGTCCAATACTCGCGTGTTTAAAAAAAGAACTAAACGATTAGCCGAGAGAGAGAGAGAGAGAGGGAGAATAAAAAAAGATAGTGCGTGGTTTTTGCACGGACAGAATTGATAAAAGTGTAGTAGAGAATTAGAAACGGAAAAACATTTCACTACGTTCACCCATTAAATACAAAATTATTTATTGACTGTGTAAATTTTTTTCTCTCATAATTTCATTGAATGGAATGTTACGTTCATGAACATCGTAATCTGAGTTGAAATATGACTGAGAAAATTATGTAACTGTCGCAAGACAATTTATCATAAGAAATAAGATATATGGAATTCACAATTCAACTCTTATTAAAACATCGTTACTAAAATATAATGTGACATTTCCGGTATTCAGTAGTGTTTACATTCTGTTGATCCACTTATTTCCGTATATTAAAACGATGAATAACTGAAAAGACATCTTCATAAATATAATATATTTATATATAAACTAATAGATGTAGAAATGTAGGTAGAGCAAATAAACCTACATACAAGATAAATAAATTCGAAACCAGTAATTGAGAGAATGAACCTGAAGATATAAAACATTTACTTGAATTTCAAAATAGAAACCAATTGAACAATCATTACAAAAAAAGCCTAATGCCCAAGGGAATGCGAATTTTTACACCAAACGATTGATCATACCAAAATAAAATCCATTCATCTATTTATATAAATTATCAAAGCAATGACGTAAAATTTGACTAAGATTGCATGTCTCTTATTTAAATGATCACCATTATCATCATCATCATCATCTATCAGAAGTTCATATATATTCGTAGCGAGCACTCACTCTGTGTTATCATCTTTTACTATCCGAGAGGCGTCTATTTCGAAAGCAGATAAATATCTGGTTATTAATTTTCGGGTTGGAGCAACGACCACAGTATATTCATCGATAGTGAAGCGACCGTGCGTGCATGGCGGTTTTGCATCAACGAATTTAGATGCCCACGTGCATGAGATTATATTACATGTGTATATATTACTGTATACCACCTTCCTCTTTGTACTAAACCGAAACTCGTCGTCTATTTAACGTTTATAGATGCATATGGACCAATATCGATTGGATATAGAGTGTGTCTATGGTGTATATCACTGTGTACATGCGAAGCTGCAAAATGCAACTGGACATTTATTACATATATTTATATTACTAACCGAAGCTGTGAACCACTATCGGCGCATGGTTATAGAAGATATTCCCGGATGAATTTTAGCCATCGATTTGAATCTTTATGTCCACTCTTGTCCACCCGTGTGTTTGTATAATAGCAAAGATACACCAAGCGTAAATGTATTATGCAGATTATATAGACTGGTGCCTGATGTATAACTCTTCATCATTCAGTTCACTATCCGGCAACTTGATTTCTTATGTATTATATATATATGGCTATTTTTGGTACGCGTATTGTTTCAAGAGTGTAGACAGAAAGAGAGGAAGAGAAGGAAAGAGAGAAAAGCAATCATACAAGACTTGTAATTTACTGATGATATATATAATTCCACAATATTCATTATGATATAGTGCGCGAGGTAAAGAGATTGTACGTTTCGATTGTGCGGTGTTTGACCTGCTGAGATTATATATATATATGTATATATACTAGGGTGGAAGATATTGAAAATACTGTGAAGAAAAAGGGAGAGGAAAAAATGTCTTTCTATTGATTAAGATCTGCAGGAATGTTGTTGAAATTTTTATTTTAATCTCCTTCATCATAGAATATGAATAATTCTGTCAAATCTTTTGAAGAGGAATGAAAAAAAATAGATAAAACTTTTATCTATTTTTAAAGAAATGTTTAGGAGAATTATTAATGTATTTGTTTTACGCTTTTATTTTTTATCATCACGGAAATAATTAGAATTTAATTTCCTTGACTGACAATTATAGAATTCTTTCAGTATGTTAAAAATGGATCAGGAGAAGAATAAATTTGTTTAATCCGAGCTGAAGGAAGAAGTTTTAATTTATATTTTTTTTAACTGTATCTATTTTGTTTTATTACGAAATAATTCAGATTAATTTTCATTTCAGTGGCTATTATGAAATCCAGTGACATTTTTCGGGAATCAATCAGTTGGAGAAGAAATATTTTTAGAATACGTTAATATTTAAAATCATCTGAATTCAACGGAATTTTTTTATATCGTTGACGAAATTTGTAGGTAATTTATGCAGTGACACATGTCCGTTGAGTTGGTCATGTGTCACACTAACGAACTCATCATTTTTCATCATCTCTAGTATATTATTTTGTGTTATAAGTTTCTTTTCAATATAAAATTATGTGTGTGCGTCTCGCACGAGTTGGCGATAGAGGCGCGACGTGTTTTCTAACGCAGTATATAGTACCGCGTGTACGTGCGTATGAGAATGATGGTGAGAGAAAGATAGAAGTAAAGAATAAAAGAGAAGATGAAGAAGGAGAGGAAGACGTTGAACGTTGCGTTAATACTCTGTCGGGTTTGGCGATTCTATTCCTGGAGCACCCTGACTCCTCCTCAGCTTCTCCGCTAAGCGTGGAAGCCCGCGAGTGAGTCGAGTGCGCGGCGTGTAACTTGTAAGGAGGGTAGTAGTGCGCGGGTGAATGAGCGTGCGGCAATCTGTCGAGCTCGAACATCAAGCTCTGACCGGCAACGACAGAAAAAAAAAATAATAAAGAAAAAATAACATATATATGTATTTTTTTATTTCACTCAAGTGTCTCTCTAAATTCTTTCCAAGTAACTGTAGCATTTTTTTTAAACGCAACGATAATAGTGACAGCCGTTCCACGTTCAAGTGTCGCGTTTTCAAAACGTTCGAGTTAGTTCTTTTATTTTATTTCCTCTGCTGTTTTACTTGACAACTCGATAATAAAAAGAAAAGTAGGAATTACACTTTTTCTTTGATTTTTAGCTCGCGATTATTGATGATAATTTAGAACAAATTTTATGACATTTATGTTTGTCACGATGCATTTTGTTTGGATAAATATTTCTATTTTATATTGTCATTCATTTATTTATTCTATTATTTTTTTTCATAGCTATCATATTTATATTGAGCACGTGCGCAGACAAATTGACGAGAGAAAAAAGTATCCCGAAAAATATTGGACGAGAGATGATAGGAAATATTTGTTTAGGAATATGTGTGTGAATGTCAAATGAAGAGGAAAAAAGAAAAAAAGAAATAGAGGAATGTACTTCTTGATATTATTCTTACAAATTTATTAAGTGAATATATGAAGTAACGTGCAGCATTGATTCACGATGATTCATATTGATATAGTCGGATGCGCACATAAATCTTATTGTTTCCATGGAATTGGCGAGTATATAATGGACATGAGTAAACGCATGAGGCACGATCGATGATATCAACACATTGGTAAGATATTTGGGAGTATTGCGACAGGTTGGCAGAGCCCCGCAAATATCCCAAGAAATCGTGGGTGGTACGTGTGAATAAACTCGCGTGAGAAAAGAATAAAAAAATGAAGAAGAGAGAGGGATAAAAAAAAGTTGGGAAGAGAAAACAGATTCAAAGAAAGTTGAAGAGAAATTTTTTTTCTTTCCTTTTTTCAAAATAAAATGTAGACGAAAATGTATACAGTGTTAGAGACAATAATAAAGTCACTAACGAACACACTCATCTTCGCTCTATTTCGGTATTTTGTCCTCACACTGCTGTAACATGTTTCGTGTGAGAGTCTCGACAACGTCGCGAGTCGAATTTTGCTGAACATTTATTCCCTGGTGCAATGCAGTGCTCAACTACCAAAGTGTACATTTGTACACGTTCACGTTAAAATAGAATGGCACGCGCATCAAAGAAAATTACAAAAGCGTTTGTGTGTTCACCATGGATGTGTGTGAGTGTGTTTGGGGATTTCCAGACTCACATGAATTCGATGCGTTAGAAGTAAAAATGAAAAAAAGGAAATCGCATCTAATTTACACGCAATTGCAAATGTCTGTAGTCACTTCAAGGTCCTCACAATTATTTTGTTGATTTTTATTTATTTTCATTCACTAAATTAGAATACGATGATTATTTTGTTGAAAAATTACTCAGAGCCAAAGTTTCATAAACAATCTAACTGTTCGAACGTAAATTATTAATGACTGGTAAGAGAAATGTTTTAAGTTTTGGTAAAAAAAATGTTCGACCTTACATGGCGAAAAAATTTTATTCTTCAAATTTTTTCGTCAATATATTCTAAACAACAACATAAAAATAGATAAATAGCATCAGAATAATCGAGATGATCTTGAAGTTGTGATATAGATCGTAGACGACCGTGTGAAATAATCTTCAATTATCCTGAGTGTCAGAAATCAAATGAATTAGACAACCCTTCTATTTTTTTTCTCATACCCAGTTTCGTTTAATTTCAGTTTTTCTACTATGTTTCTATCTGACACAATATCATTAAATCTCTCTTGCTCTCATCTTGCACAACGCGGATGTGTATGCATCGCACGCGCGTGCTCATATTTCGTTTATTCAAACATATATAAAAATAGTGGCTTTGGAATTTTTTTATATCTTCCCCTTCGACAGGCGCGCGAGTATTTAAGTAAATAATCTATTCATACGAATATATAACATTGGAAAGAATTATTAGAGATGAGTATTGATGTCGTGCGTTTCAGATTGATCGAGTGTAATTTTTGTGACGAGCATAAAACGAGAAATAAAAAAATATATAAACAATTTGTTTCCTAAAAGTCAGTGAAAGTGTGATTATGTTAAATTACTTGAAATGAATGCGCTTCGTTTGTGCTACGTGAAGAGAACCATATATTGTGCTCATATATATACACACACACGTATAAACACCAAGCAACAGGTGTTTAGTGTTTGAAGGCCTGTTGAGTGCCGCAAACACTATCAAGCTATCAGAGAAAGTTCAAAAATGACAGGCGATGATGTTGAGTCGCGTCAAATCTGTCAAAAAATAATAATTTGCAAATGGAAAAATATCATAAGAAGAAAAAAAACGACAAACGTCAACGAAATCGTCGAATTTTTGACGTGAGTATAAACAAACGATTGTTATAACGGAAATATTGACGAGAGGAGTAAAACAACGCAGTTAAACTGACGCTGCTGATTGTTTAATAAAAGAATAATAAATATATAAATGGAAAGAAAAGGAAGAATTATTTCCAAATTAAAATACGACAAGTTTAAAATAAATAAACGAACATTCTGGCAATTCCTCTGTTCCTGATTGTGATGATACCACTTGATAGACAATGAAAGGAAGTAATGTATTTATAATAATGGAGAAAAAAAATTCAATGCAAAATAAAATACGAACTATGTTGAATGCAATGTGCGTGGTGAAATGTCAATGATGAAAATTTCCTGGGGCCTGGTGAATCCTTTTGCGCGTCGAGAATGACTGCGCGAGGGAGCATCCACGCCCAATTAATATTGACATTGTTATAATTGTTATTAAAAAAATATATATGGACAAGTGAATTCTCTCTAGTCATTGCAGTAGTGCAGTAGTGCACATGAATGATCCGTCCATTTTATATAAATGATTGCAACAAATTGCAATTACCACATGATATACATCAAGTGTTCAATTAGATAAACAATGTTGGACATATTTCGTGGCTTGAAAAGCCTGATAAAGGTATCGCACATACACATCGACACTGCCATATTTCGACTACATTACAGTTTAACAGTAATATTGCTTATTGCATTCTCGCTAATTGTTACAACACGACAATACGTTGGGAATCCAATTGATTGTATACATAGTAAGGATTTGCCAGAGGACGTGCTGAATACTTATTGCTGGATTCACAGTACATATACAATTACATCAGCGTATAAAAAGAAAGAAGGATCGGAAGTGCCATTTCTTGGTGTGGCTAATTCCAAATTATATCCGGAGAGTGAAAAGAAAGAATACAGATATTATCAGTGGGTTTGCTTCATGCTGTTTTTCCAGGTAAATTCTTAATCTTATCATATCACTGCAGCGTTACGTTTTCGAAGTCTCTTTAATAAACATTTATTTTGTTTAAAATATACATGAAAGTGTTTGATGACAATATTATGAAATGCAAAATATGGATATTACTTATATTGATTTTGTAATACTAACAATTACAAAAGAGAAAGTTTCACACATGTTTTTAAATAAAATTTTATATTGAATTTTGTTATGAATCTAAATGAATTAATAATACTATATTATTTCATGAGCAAAAGAGATAGAGGAACATGTGGCAAAATATTAATTTTTCACTGTTATTTCTGAAATTTCTGATGATTAATTTGACACTTTTAAAAATTATGAAAATCACTTTCAAAATATTGAAGCAAGGATAATATTTTTTTTTTCATCGATCACTGTCATCAATCAATTTGATGATTCTTTTCTTTTTACAGTATCATAGCGATACATTTTACCTTGGCTCTTTTTTTTTTTCTATATAAATAACTGTGACTGGAATGAGGAGAAAAATTCTAGTCGTAAATTATAAATTTTGTTCTCATCTGTTCATAAAATGATGCTATCCAAATATTACGATAAGTTTCGTCGTTTTTGTAATTGAATTTTACAACACATGAAAGAATAAATCATTCGAACATTTTTCAAGTACTGAGATATATATCAAACTACAGATGAAACCAGATGTAGTGAGAATAGAGACTTTGAAAAAAAAAACCCATGAGAAGTATGAAAAATATGACAAGACTATTGAAATTCTTCGACAAATTAAATTTCAATTTTTCCATTGCAACAGATATTGATACTATAAATGTACTTCATGCATCTCTAGTGCTCAATTCTGCGATATCAACCGACGAGAGTTAGAGAATAGAGATGGAGATTGTAATAAGGGAGAAGAGAAGACACGTGTGTGCGCGTGCTCCCAACAACTTTTGTATATATATATATATATATATATATATATATATGTATATAAGATCTGTCCTACTTTACATCGAAGTTAGAACACTCGAGGCGAGTCCAAAGCTCCCATGCGTCTTCCAACGGTCCAATTTGCGACGACTATTCAGAGGATTCAGATAAAACTAATTCAAACAAATCCATACGAAAGAAAAATGTTTAGATAAAAACATTTGAAATGGTTAAAAATAAAAATTCGAAAAATTACTTGAGGGAAAAATAATTCATTATTATCAAATCCATGATATTATACTTTTGCGATTTGCCTTTATAGTTTTGCGAATATCATACGTGCATTAAACTTAGATCTAGTTCATTGCCAAGTAGGAAACCTTAAACACATCATACTTGAAGCTCTCGTAGTACACTAGGGGTCGCCGTCGCTTTCTCCTTCATTATAATACGTGTTACTCGTTATTGTCTTAAAGCAGTCGACCGTGAAAAAGCTCAATGTTTATTCCCACTTTTCAAGCTGCTTTATATCCTCTTTACTTTGTTGATGAAATCATAATATTATATATATCGTGTGGGAGGAAGATAATAAGATTAAGATATATAAAGTGGCGCAATTCGAAGAATAAACAGACATTATATGTACATAACAAAAATCTTTTGACACTGAATTATCACTGAAATATTATTCCGTAAATTATATTTTTCCTTATGACGATTATTCTTCCCTACTTCCAAAATCTTTTATAATTTATTTGATGCAAAAATACTGGACAGATTAATGGATATAAATTAATTTATACGACACAAGAGGAGAATGATTAAGGGGGTAATAGTGAAATGCATATAGAAATAGTATATTAAGGTGGAAAGTTAAACGAAGAGAAGTAGCTTTAATCGGTCGAGGTCGTAATAAGGTCTCCCACGGAATTGCAGAGAGTCAGACTTGGGTGTTGGACTAACTATAGATTGACAATGACCCGGATGCCACGTTGAGTATGTCGTGACGATTCCTCATCCTCTCTTCACACCATTCCTAATTTCGTTTTCTTCTTTTGTTGTATAATTTTTCTTCAAAATCTATTTGGATTTTCTTTATTCTTCACGACAACTTTTTATTTTCTTCTTCATCTTGAGTTGTTATGTTTGTGTGACGACACGGTGTGTTAACGAGCGGGAAGGTAGCCAAACGATGATACTCAGTCACAAATATATGATTATGATGATGATGCTGGTAATAACGACAAGAGAATGAGAAAATTCTGCGTGTAGCAAGGATGATGTTTTCATAAGTAAACATTAGGAATTTTCGGTTGAGATTTAATTTGCAAATAAATTAATTCATTTTTTCAGTCATATGGATATATATAATTGATATTGATGTAGACGGGTGTAATATCAAGTTTGAACATGAAGATAATATAAATTACATGCATATGACGAGTTGGTCGAGGTCAAGAGATGCCCCTCAAGTTCAGTCAGTCTTCAGACAACTTGCCTTTGTATTTTAAGAGTGGCTTGTCATTGTCTCAAAAACATGTGCGGTGATAGGATTTATTTTATCATTATATTCATATATTTTCCTTTCTTCTCGATATATTCCCGCGAGGATTTAAATATTCGTGTAGATCTTCAAACTCGAATTGTAATAATGAATTAAGATATAATAAATATCATTTGTAACTCATTAAATGTTCGACGTCAATTTGAAATTCGTTCTTTCACGATTTGTTTCCTTTTATTGATGAAAAAAACAAAGGATTTCGGTGACAATTGTGACAGTTTGACAATTGAGTGATGAAAAAAAAGAAAAAAAAGACGATTGGGAAAGTGAATTGTAAAAAAACGGTGAAAAAAAATAATTGACAACCGTACGATTGTGGTGATTTTTTTTTATGTTGAGAATGCGAATTTAAAAGTGAAGGACGATTTTTTTGGTGATATAATGCCGATACTGTTGAAGATGATTGACATATTTGGCGCTTTAAGAACCCTACTCAAAGTTCAAAAAGGTACAGAAGATACTTTTATATTTCGTCTTCATTATCGTGTGACAGTGGCACTTCTTCTTGGCGGTTGTTTGACACTCGCATGCAAAAGTATTTCGGGATCGCCAATACATTGCGAGGGTTCAGGTGCTGTTGACAGAGCTGTACTGGAGACATTTTGTTGGTTGCATACAACCTACAGTATTATCAATGCATTTAATCTGACAGTAGGACGTGCTGTGCCATATCCTGGAGTTATTAATAGCAAAACTGATGTTCATATTCATCTTAATCATCCGTTAGTGAAGCATCACAAATATTATCAATGGGTAATATTCGCGATGTTATTGCAAGTAAGATTGTCATTATATTCTATGTACAATTAAATATTTCTAACTCTAGAAAGACACATTTACGTCTTACGAAATTTCGTCTGATATTCGTCTGTTATACAACTCTTTTTTTTCCACTATCAATGACTAACTGGTCAACTAAAATATTCAAATATGCAGAGTTGGATTTTCATCATTAGATTCCTTGTTGTTCGATGACAAACGAAGTCGATAAAAAGAATTTCGAAATGAATATTTTCGAATGTTTTCGCTCACATTTTATGCTAGCCTAAATTAATTAAATGGTAAAATGTCGAAACAAACGATGAAAAACGTGAATAAAAATAATATCTCAACGAAATTTCATAAGAAAATAAGTTTCAATTAATTTCATCTCTCCAATATTACTTCGAACACCACAAAACTCCATTCATCAGTCCTAATAACGCAAACGTCAATATGAGCAATCTCGTTTATCACAAATAACATAAACTTTTTTTTTCCAAACTTGGTAAAACACGGTGAAAATGAATTTCGCAACTTTTCCACCCTGTGAAAAATCGAGCAAGTCTACATGAACTAGGTCAGTCAGCCCAGAGTTAAAAAAACAAATGAGAAAAAAACATTCGACTCCATCCACAATTCGATCAGAATTTTAATCACATCATGAAAAAAAAAAATCCTTCATCAAAGTATTTTCATATATTTGAAAAGCACAAAGGTATACACAATTTTCATACTCATATACAGCATTGCAATATTTAATTTCTCACTATAACAGGGTAAACGAGAGTGTGCCGAGAAAATGCAGACGCATTTGGCTCGAAGCCAGACTTGGACAAAAACTATATTCGAGTTTAAGTGCTTGCGATATATACACCTACTTTTATTACGACAAAGGGTCATCGACACGAGTCCCAAAAATTTACAACGCACCCAACAATCGGCTATTGAATGACCCATATAACAATACACATTTCAATAAAATTACGTTTCAGACTAGTGCTTAGAAGAGATAAAGGACTTAATACACTTCATCTCCATTGTTCATTGTGTTTTGTGCAAAACTTATATGCAAACTTCTCTCTCAGATCTTCAGAATAGAATAGGCTATACATGCGGGTTTTAGAACAGGTTTTTCATCTTTTCATCTTATTTACTACGAAATCCTTTACTTTGACTTGAGCGTTTCATATTTCTCGCTGTTTATCCCCCCGATCACGAAGGGCCGAGGAAACTTCAGGGTGGAATTAATGGCTCGGTAGCTGCGCAATAATTCCCAACGAGATGAAGTTTATATATATATATATATAAATGTAGAGAGAAAGAGTAGAAGGGAAAATCGGAACGAGATGGGGCCGCGCCGACAACTCTACGTATTCTCCTTCCAACTTATTCGCCTACCAATGTAATTAACGAGCCTGTGATTGTCCTTTTCTTTATATCCCCGGTCTTCCTCCTTTTTTTTTTCTTCTTATATAGTATAACTACCATATATATACGTTTTCTCTATTGCCCTGTCTCAGCACGGGCTGCCGGTGCTCAGGAATCCCTGCATACCGATGGCATTACACGCTCCTGTGCTTTTAATTCCCCGGGCAAAGGTCCAACTCACATTTCCCGCGATATCCGGTAATTAACGGCCATACGCGGATTCCTTGCGACGATATTTTGCCATTGGAATATTTCTACGAAGAGTATTTTGTGGTTATACGAGTTTTTGGATTGTGTGAGAATGAGTAAGAAAGGTAAATGAGAATGATAGAAGAAGAAATTGAAAAATTCTCCATGGCGCCAAGGGCGACAAGTGTGTCGAGTGTTTATTTTATGCAGATTCTTAAAGAGATAATTGATAGTGCAAATGTGCAATATCTGAGAGAATTGTTTGTAGTTTTGTATTTTATTCTGTCACCCACAAACAGAATTATTCTTTAACGATTTAATGTAAACGAAAATACTTGGGCGCATTGTTTTCGAAGGTATTACGACATACATTTCTTGGAAACAAATAATAAATAAATAAATGTAAATATGTATTTTTGAATTCCAAGGACTATATGACAAAAGACAATGGAGTATATTTATGTAATTGAGGCCATTTGCTGTGGTATTATGAGAGTAAAAATGGGTTACGGGAAGAATTGGAGAGATATTGTTATTATATGAAAAGTCGGGCAAATACGATGGAGGAAAAAGAATATTTCAGACACTTGTAACTACACAAAGTTTTTTGAGAATTTCGATGTGTTTTGTATAAACTATTTGTGTATATCAGTGATGTGTGTTACTCGCGCTCTCTTCTCGTTACTCTCTTCCATTAAAGCAAATATATAACGTTGTAAATTTCTACTGCTTCGAGCGCGTTACGAGCATTCACTTGGATAATTTACGATTTCCTTCAGTTATATATCCAATGGGAGTCTCTCTATCCGCGCTTAGGGGCGATACATCGGTGAGAGAAACATCATCTTCAATTGATCATTAGAGTTTGTGAGAGAGAATGATTCCTATCGATAAATTATTGCTGTTTTTATTTTTTTCTTCACATGTCATAAATCTTTGTGATGTTTTTTTTCTTTGCTTTTGATTTTTCATTATTATTTCTGTTGGTTTTTACGGCGTTTTTTTTTTCTTTTTTCCTCTTTTTACTTTCAGGCAATTCTATTCTATACACCGCGGTGGTTGTGGAAGGGATGGGAAGGCGGCAAGATTCACGCCCTGATGATGGACCTCGACATCGGCCTATGCACCGAGGTCGAGAAGAAACAGAAGAAGAAAATGTTGCTCGATTATCTGTGGGAAAATCTACGCTACCACAACTGGTGGGCCTATCGATATTATCTGTGCGAGGTGCTTGCCTTGGTGAACGTCATTGGTGAGTTGAGAATACCGGGAGACAAAGGAAGAGAAAAAAAAAAGAATCATGAGGGTGTAAGCGAGAAGGTGTAGAAGTGAGAAAACAAATAGAAGATGGAAAGACAAAAAGGAAAATAATGTTTTACTAAAATCTCAGAATTTGTTCTTGAATGAATATTCACGTGAGCGGGGGCGGTTGTAAGAAATTTTTTGGCAACGTTACAGCTGGCCACATTCTCACACAATGAGAACGAAATATAATATTAGTCACTCATCCATTCGATTCACTGAGAAAAGATTCAGTTTATAATAATTATAGAATTGTATCGTTTTTTTTTCTTACTTTCCGTCCTGATTTTTTTTTTCTTCTTCTCCTTAACATATAATTTATTGATCAATGACATTTTGCGCAGGCCAGATGTTCCTGATGAATCGATTCTTCGACGGTGCTTTCTTAACATTTGGCATCGATGTATTACGTTTTCTCGAGTCTGATCAGGAAGATCGTGTTGATCCAATGATTTACGTTTTTCCGCGTATGACTAAGTGTACTTTTTACAAATATGGAGTTAGCGGTGAGGTGGAGAGACACGACGCCGTTTGTATACTTCCGTTGAATGTTGTCAATGAGAAAATTTACGTTTTCCTGTGGTTCTGGTTTTTATTCCTCGGCGTACTCAGTCTCATCACCGTTATATATCGAGTAAGTAAAGGAGCAGAGGAAACATTATTCAATATTCAACTGATGAAATACTTAATAATATCATTTTGTTTGTTTGTCATTCACAGATTGTTATAATATTCTCGCCACGTACACGAGTCTACCTGTTAAGATTAAGGTTTCGTTTGGTAAAACGAGACGCTGTTGAAACAATAGTACGACGTAGTAAAGTTGGCGATTGGTTTCTATTGTATATGCTCGGTGAAAATTTGGACACAGTGATATACCGTGACGTAATGCACGATTTGGCGAATAAATTAATGACGAGGCATCATCACAATGTCGCAAGTGTAAAAGGCGAATTACAGGAAGCCTGATGCAGGTGCGAATAAAAATAACAATACTACATAAATTCTATTAACAATATCTATAAAAATAACTAGCGCAGTGTGAGAATAGAAAATAGCTGAAGGGGAACTAATCCAGTTGAATATAATATTCACACGTGACCTGAACGAAATTTCTGTCAAGAGCGATTGGTCCCGGTCGTTTCCAAGACCTTTAATGTCGAGTCACATAACCGGTTCGTTAGGGAAGAGAAAAAAAAATTAATAAAGAAAAAAAACAAAAAACAGAAATGGAGTGGATGAAAATACGAACGATCTGGGTGTTATGTGTCAGCGAAAAAGAGAAGTGAAAGAGAATGAAAGAGAAAGAAAAGGGAGAGTTACAAAATTGTGAGGAACATTAAGAGCACGTGTTTATATCTTAAAATATTTTCAGTATCGTTCGACAGACATCAGAAGGATATAAACGTTCACATAATTGCTCGTAACTGTTTTTTAAAACTATTGAATTTAATAACCTTGGAATTAAATTAAATTTCTTTAACGACTTTCACGTTGGTGCAACATAACAAATGTTTCTTCCCTTTTTTTTTCTTCTGTCTGAAGACAGAAAATGTAGACGACTGATAATTGAAATGATAAAAACAAAATGATTTTATCTATTTTCAGGCAGTGTTGGTTTCTTTATTGGATCCATCATCCTTCCAATCCACTTGAATTGATGACTGTGTGGATCCAAAGACGATACTGAGTAACCCGGAAGGGCCATCACATGTGTGTGTGTCTGCATGTATACATGTCTGTGTTGGAACATGATAGAGAAGTGATTGGAGAATTTTGTTGGAATGAAACCAGAGGAACATTGCCAGAATTAAAGTGACGTTATTGAGTTTGCGTTCTGGCTCGAGCTGAATGGAATAAATGTGTGAATAGCGTATAAAAATAATGGAATAAAACCAAAGATAGAGTGGCAATGAAAAATACGAAAGAGGAAAAATAGATGAAGAGACGATTGAAAAAGTTAATGGATAAAATAGAACAATTGGAATTGATGATTATCCAACAAATGAACCTATCAAATTAATTGCGCAAGTGCCATAATAAAACGGTGCCTTATCCTGTAGTAGAAAATAATAGCAATTCAGGTGTTAACACTTACATGGATACTTGCGAGGACATTGTGAAAAGTGACCTGGTGTGACGATTAAAAATCGTATCATTGCGATTTGTTCAACTATTTTTTGATGTTCAAAGAGATAAAAGAACCAAAAAATTGAAATTTTTATTATTTAAAAATTTCTTATATTTTCTTAATGATAAAATTATCTTGTGTTACGTGGTGATGATTGTTACGATAGAGATATATTATTGAAATACTCCGTGAGGATTCGTGCAATTATAAATGAATAAGCGATATTTTAGCGCGATATTGTCGAGGGAGAAATAATTATGAATATATATGTATACAGTGAGAAGGAAAAGAAATGAAAAAAAATAAAATAAAAAAAGACAGCACGACCACTTGCAGTGTTAAACGCGGTTCGTAACGACCGTCTCGTATCTATAATAATTATTACTATTGTATCTTCTACTTATTCTTTTTTTTGTAATTATTATTGTGGTATGGAGGACCAAAGATAAAATGTATAACTGTTACTACTTTTTTTTCAACACAAAAATGTGTTCCCGTCATATATAAACTCAACTGAAAGATTAAAAATAAAATAAAACATAGATCAATTTGTCTGAAAATCGTACAATGCAAATGAAAAGAAGTTAATTAATCCTATAAGTCGACACACGAAATCGTCATAAACAATTGTACATAAAAAAAAAACGAAATCCTGAAAATCCGTATTTACGATTGAATGTGCCTATAAATGAAAGAATATTGCGGTATCAATAAACCAGATGGAAAGAGATTACAAACCAAAAATCGAAGAGGAAAAAAATATATTGTGTGGTGTATCGATTTGAGATGTTTATTTCATTTCCCACATTTTTTGCCTCTATATTTTTCCTGTCCTTTTTTTTTCACCATTTCCCTTTTTTTGCGGGTCTACATGTTTCCATCGTAATTCCATAAACCTGTCCTCAACCCCAAGATGAAAAAAAAAACCACAAAAAATACAAAGCCACTGATATGAAGCTTCTCATCAATTTATCAATTTGCCCTGCAGGGTCAGAGAAACAAAACAAGGTGATAAAATTCAGGTTGGAATCATTGAAGATGTATAATATATCTGTATATATATATACATTACAGATACGAATAGGTAAGGATACATAGTGAAGATGGAAAAGATTATAGCCATGAGGCAAAGAATCGCGGAAGTGAAAGCTATACAAACGACGCGATAGAACCAAGAAAACAGAATAAACATTATATATATGTATACACATGCATATATATATATATAGATAGATAGAGGAAGTGAAAGAGGATAGAAGAACGAAGAGTCCGTGCTCTTGGTAGATCTCTGCGTGCGAGCGAATGAATGAGACGTGAAAGGTATCCGTAACGAACGAGCAACAAACCCCAAAGGGGGTATTGATTCTATATACCTTTACACGACTGTGCAAGCCCACGAAACGGAGTCACACGAATGTATCCCCGTTTCATATATACATATATATGTATATAGGTATAAATAAATACATATATAAATCGGTGCCCACTACCGATAGTGGAGAAGCTCGCTGCCGTATTCGGTGACCGCTTCTCCCATTTCCTTCGGGCGCATAAACGTTCCCGCGTGCCAAGCACAACGTTTGCCACCACAACCACCATCAACAATAACAACAACCGGTTTGCATCATCATTCTCTTATTCCACCTCAACCACCTCATTCTTGCCACCTCCGCCGCCGAAACTTTTTTGTGGTCACTTCGCTTGTCTCGACGATCCACTCGGGAACGATATGAACTGATGAAGATTATCCCTTTGCCACAACTGACGATTGCCGCCCAGTCGTTTCGGCAATTTTTTCTCTATTCTGATTTTGTTTTTGTTTGGCACTTTGTTATTTGCTTGATTTGTACTGTGATCGCAATGACGGCGCGTCAAACGGATGCGTTAATTATGTGTTTTCACATGAAAAACCATTTCGGAAATATTCGCAAGACTTTGAGCAATTTGTTTTTATATTTTGTTTTGTATCTTGGAAATCAAGTGGATGTTGTTATTATTGTATGCATCATGAAGAGTATTTTAACGCTTGTGGGTGTTGGAAGATGTGTGCGCTGGTAAATGACACTTTGTTCATGACATTTATCCTGGTCCAGTAATAACTAACGATCGATGCTTAAACATTAGTATGTGAATAACATGATGATATTTATAAATAGAAAAATATTTGTATATAGGTACGTTAACGTACACTCGTTTATATACGAGTTATAGGCTGAATAAACCGACGTAAGTTTCGAGTACAAGTCGTAATATTTGCAACGATAATAACTCATCGTTGAAGAACTAAATATTATTGTAAGTGGATACGCAGTTAAATATTATTTTGCCATTATTATTCATTTATTTTATTTTTTTAATCAACGATACATATTTACATTTATACCTCAACATTTGTCACACCTCGGAGTTATTTTCATACATTTGAAGCCGATAAAAACTGCATAAATGATGGAAAGGACCGTAGGTGTAAATATGTATATAAAACAAAATTCCACGAGAGAATTTTTATAGCCCATTTGTTTAAATACAGCATCAGATATATGTAGTCATAACTGTTGACATTTTAGTGGTTATAAATGAGTGACAAAAAATTTCAGTCGCAATAGTACATTTTTTGAGACATAATGAAAACATATATACAAATATTCAAGAGATTAAGTTGAAGCAAATTTGAAATCTACAAAATTAATTGTTGACCATGTCAAAGCTTACTGATATAGGCGGCTCACTGCCAAAATACACAATGAATGTGTGTTTATACAAATTTACCAACGATGTGAAAATGAACAAAAGCTGCTTTCATTAAAATGTGCGACGTCGTCATCTCGTATTCACACTCATCTCACATTGTCTATTCATCGTCTGTTGTTGAGAATCGTTGTAGAGAAAATGCATTGAGGGCTTTGTAAGTGAGAACCTCACATCCCGGAAAATCCTATCAACGATATTCTGAAGTCTCACTGACCTCATTCACGTTGATCGACCATCATTTGTATACACACATCCCCATATTGCCTTTGCTCATTCTCTCTTCCTTCTCCTATTCTTACTTGGATACATTTTGCTTGTTCCTTTTAGATTGATTATCGACGTGAAATCAGATACTGCCACGCAATTCCTACTTCTCGCCTCTTACGCGTTGGAACGAGGATCACCTTGAAGATTTTTCTCATCTACTTCTTGCGCTTCCTCTGTACTTTTATTTCTTTGTTGGTTTTTTCTCATTATTTCTCTTCTCATCGATTGATGCCCACGGGGTTTTCGCCTCCAATTAAGGTGATCCAAATAGTTAAAAAATAAACTCTATCACCAAATGTGAATTAGTTTGTGTTTTTTATTATCATAAAATAATTTCGTCAATATCTCGAAGACAATTTTTTTAAGCAAAATAACCTTCGGGCGAAACTGTCAGCATGTTCTTATCGCTTGAGTTATGTTTCAAAATACCAAAATTGTCGTTGTCTCCATTAGAATGACGCATTGTTTGACGCATCCGAGAAACGCAATGTCATCCTCTACTATGAACATGTCGAAACTGGCAAATATTTACTTAAAATGACATATCATGAATTATGTAAAGTCCAAAAATGGTAGGAGTGATTACTGCACCAGTCAAACAATCATTTCAAGCTTTAAAATTCGAAATTGATCGTTAAAAATGTCAGCCACAAATTCTTCGCAACAATATGGGAACCAAATTAATTGTTGAATCTTCATCAGATCAAATTTTTCATAAATATTAATATCTTCAACATTGAATTGAATTTTGTCATCTCGACATCAAGGCCTAGTTTGTCTATTATTTTGAAAGTCGTTATACCAAAATAATATTATCAAGTTCAAGCCGATTCTTTGTATAAGTGCTAAGTCACTATCTGATGCTTATCTTGAAATTTAATGATTATCATTACTCGTGTTATTTTCCACCTCTGTTTATGGATGAGGACAGACTATATAAGAAGCCGTGATCATCAGAATAGCACCATTCACAGTTGTGCCGCATTCCAAGCTTCTGGTTACAATTTAGCTAGAACGTTCCAGTGCGAAGTTTGATTTACAAAAGAATAAACATTCTCTCGTTGAATTCACCTTCACCTCAATACATTACACATTCATCAGTTCCGTGTAAGTACATAAATATTATTATCTTAATCATTGCAATTGTCCGCCCTGTTTCCAACGGCCATAAACATTTATTCACTATTTATTTCGCTATTCAAATAAAAATCATTCACTATACCTTGTATGGAACAAAAACGAAAGTGAACTCTCCACTCATGATTTAATGATGCTAATATAGATAACGTTAATTGACTTTGCATAAAGCATATTGAAATTTATTTCACCTGAATTAACGAAATTCGACTACTGTTCACATAATAAAATTTGTTCGCGAAAATTCCAACAGTTATATTTATGACATCTGTACAAGTTGTTATATAATAATAAATATCTTTTTCCTATTCTTGTTACACTCTGCATCATTCATCGACTATTTTTCATCGTAATTTTTCTCGTTCAAATCATCCAATTTTTTTTCTTTTGTCTACAATGATACAATAGATTCTATGTGAGTGAGTAGATAAAGTCGTGAACTGAGTTCACGATCTTATTGACTTCTCACTACTATTGAACACTATCGAACGATTATTGAAGTGGAATGAAAATCTTGTTTATCGTATGATTTCATATAAAAGAATCAGCAGAATTAAAATTAATTTTTACGTTGGTATAAGGAAATAATTTACGATGAGATATTGGCAATTTCATGAGAACAATTTATGTAACATTGAGTGGCGAAGCGTGAATGGCAGAGATATAATGTCACGTAAATAAATTCAAGGCATTCAAATATGTCTAGCAATACAATGGGCAGACAATAACAATGACGAATTCAATCACAACTCAAGAACTTAGAAACAAAAACTGAATTTATTGTATGACGTTGTAACAACTTGTGTGTGATTTTTTTTTGTTATTTCATTCCAGGGCCGATCAATATGAAGTGCCTTTTGTTCCTGGCATTTGTGACAGTAGTCAATTGTAATCCACGTCAACATTTGAACCCATTCGTTACACTGTTCTCATGGAAGCAGCTAGATTTCAATTTCCCAGATGCATCTATGCGAAGAGCATATCTTGAATCAGGAGCATTTAATCCAGAAAAAACTGCACCACTTGGCCTCAATGTCTGGGGAGATAAACTCTTTCTCACCGTGCCGCGGTGGTCGAAAGGAGTTCCAGCCACTTTGAATTATGTCAACATAACTGATGCCATGGCTCGCAGTTAGTAATCAATTTTAAATCTTTGGTATTTTTGTCACTGTATTAGAACGCATTTATTAGATGAAAACTATTTTTTGTTGTTTCCATAATAGATGATCAATCACCATTACTTAATCCCTACCCTGATTGGGAATCAAATGACATCACGAAACCTGGCGCTCTTGTGAGTATCATCAGACCTAGAATTGATGAATGCGGTCGACTCTGGGGTATTGATGATGGTATTGAAGCCAGTTTTGCTGAACGTGAAATCATTCACAAACAAAGACTCGTCGCCATTGATTTGAACACGAATAAGGTGAATAATAATGAGAAATATTCAGTTGGGATTATTTTTTTTCCTTCGAGTAGAATATAAATCGTAGATTCACATATAGAGCCTGTCCAATTGCTGGCATAGTTAAATAGAAGCAAACTAAATCCGGTACATATTTCAAAAATGTATTTGGAAATTTATTAGAATTTTCCGATTATAATAGTGTTAGAAATGATAAGTCTGTGATGAAGATAAATATTCTTTCCCAAGATTCGATTAGCTACTTTTCTATTATAAAATCAAATCTAATGTGGCATAGGCAAGACGTTACACGTTGCAGTGCCCCCAGCAAATGTGTTTATATACATTTATCGCTAGAACGTCAATGAAATTATCAACGAAATTGGAATTTATCTGAGCAACGATATTGTAATTTCAAAACCAATTACACGATTACAACATCTAATGATTGTTTCGAAACACTTGAAGAAGAATTTACGTTCAACTGTCTCTTTCTCTCTCTGTTCACAGATTATTCTGCGATATGATTTCAAGGATTCAGACACCAAGCCAAACTCGTTATTAGCAGATTTGACCATTGATGTTGATCCCAATGACTGTAATGGTGCTTATGTATATATTTCTGACAACACAGCGCCAGCACTCCTCGTCTACAGTATGGCTCAAAATACCTCATGGAGAATTGATCACAATTACTTCGGTGCTGATCCATTGAATGGTAAGATCATGACTTCCGACCTATCTTCTATTTATGAAATGCTTTCTTGATCAAAATCAAATTAAGGATTAGATAAGATAATGTTCTTTGTTATTTTGCCATGACAGGTTTCTATGATATCAGTGGTATACGTTTCTCATTGCCCGATGGAATTCTTGGACTCAGTTTGACTCCAACAAGAAGAGATGGATCCAGAACTCTTTATTTCCATTCAATCACTGGCATCCATGAATTCGCTGTGCCTACATCTCTAATTAAAAATCAAACAGCACTCGCTGATCGACTTTACTTCCAAAAATTCTCGTTGGTTGGTAACAGGGGACCTAATACACAAGCAACATCATCTGTCCTGGATGAAAAAACTGGAATTATGTACACGACACAACTCAATAAGAACGCGATCGCATGTTGGAATACAAACCGTCCACTGAATTCAGACACATTCCGTAAGGAATAATTGCTATTATGAAGAATTATGTTATTGTATGAAATATTAGTGAGAATTAATTGTAATAATTCTGGTTCTGTTTCAGATATGGTTTCTCAAGATGACGAGAAATTGAGCTACACTAATGACATTATTATAGATCCAATTAGGAAACATGTATTTGTTGTTTCTGACAAATTGCCGATATTGCTGTTTAGTAAATATAATCTTAACGAAACTAATTTTTATGTTCACGTGGCGTTGTTAAATAATTTGGAACGTTCTTGCAAACGTCAAGATCGACCCCTAAGAAATATAACAATGCGCTGGATGGACGATGGAATGACGAAGGATATGGTATGGAGAGTTTGATTCGTGTATTAAATACATGAGCCATATTATGATCGGTGTGTCATCATCATATTCATTTTTTATTCAAAACGACCTTTTTCATATTATTAATTTTATTAGAACGTAATTCAATATTATTCATTTTCATGTTATAAAATATTATCTAATATAATTGTTATTTAATGAAGAAAATATTCGTAATTGCATTACCGTATACAGTATCAAAATAAATAAGTAAATAACTATTCTTAAATTTTCAATGTGTTTTTCAATTTACAAATTTTTTTATCGTCCTACATCACACGATTCAATCTAACAAATTAATCAAAACATAATAAGGGAGACAGGATCGATTTTTTTTAGCAGAAATGATAAATTGTTCGTTTATCAACCTGAACTTTTCATCCTTCTGCCATTACTGTAAATTTATGGAAAAATTCAAGAGCTGTACATGACACAGGTGAGTTTGATTGAAGAGTAAAGTCGCTCCACTTTTATACAGATACACATCAATTCAGTATAAAAGCGCACGTGTACGCACGTGAGAATTCATTTTGCTCGTTGGTATTCGTCGCGTGATATATCCATACAATTGGAGATCTTGATGAGGATCTAATCGGGTGACGACGAAGCGATCCCTGATGCGCCGCGCGCACTGGAATGAAGAAAATACCCAAGTGATTGGAACTTTTACTGCACTTATTCTCTCGAACATCAGCGGCTGCCGCCCTCTCCTTTTTACTCCCACTGTTTCTCCCTTCACTTCTGTTCCCTCATCATCTTCTTTACCTTCATCTCACTCGACTCTATACACTTTTACACGCCACCTGTCTTCTTCATACACTTGGATGTGTTATATGTGCACCAATCACATTATATACAAAGAGCATCTGGGTATTGCGGGAATGTGTGCACGCGAGCTGTGGTGCGATTCCCTTTGGGATAGCCGAAGGTATGTATATATGAAAAGAGGAGGAGTAGTGTATATATACGTATATACGAGGGGGATAAATTGCATGTGGATGCGTTGAGAATGCAAGTTGGCGGCAACTCTTTAACGAGAGCGCGCGGCAGTGTATGTGCACACAGCCCTGTACAAGGAGCGAAAGATATCGAATCGCGCATCGCGTTGCCAATTAATCCTGAAAATCGGATGACTCTTTTTACCTCTCCGAGGTTTAGTGAAGTCGTTCGTGAGGATTTATATATCTGTATATATATATATTCATGTACGTATGTGGAAGAAATGAGGGTGAAGAAAAGTTTTGAATTTTAAATGCCACTCTCAGTATTTATATTCATGCATAGATGAAACGACTTGATCAAGAGAAAACAGAATGGAATTTTCAAAAAAGTCAACACTTCTTCTCACGTCATCAAAGTGTGAACAGCTTTGTGAAACTGTAGTTGTAATTTGTTTATAAATATTTTGGCAAAGAAATTGATATGAAAAAAATGTTATATTAGAATAGAAAAATTTCTAGTGAAAAAACATTGGGATAATCCAATAAATCATCACCAGATATAATTAATTCTTCCTAACCTGTGGATACTTTGGAGGGAAATAGAATAATCTTGACTGACTCTACAAGTATGAGTGTGTACGACAATTCAAGAGTATGCCTGAGTGCATTTTATGTGTGGATGTGTCGAGAAATGCACTTGGAACCGCGGGCGAGGTTCCAGGCGCCGCCAATGAGGTTACTGGCCGCGCGCGAGTTCGAATCCCTGGCGTTATACCTACGTCTGTATGTTACTGTGAATATCGCAACTATACTATTATATTTATATAAGTATTTATTGTATATATCTATAGCAAGAGCAATGTGTATATCTAAAAGAGCGAGCGGATATTCAAGATGTCGTGGGTGTGCGTGTGGACTTATAAGTGAGCATATTATATCTATATATACACAGATGTATCCATAGTGTCTTCAAGCCATAGAGTTGTCGGCTTTATGGGGTGAAAGCACTATCTACTATGAATACCATGAGAAAAATCACGGGACATGACTGTCAAGACGTGGAGATTGTACTTCTATTAAGGAAATAAATGTAAACATATAATATGCGAATTTAAAAATCTCGGAAGAATAAATGTCAACATATTTTATTATATTTTTAAACGTATGAATTTAAATAGAGACTTTTCATATCTTACGATTATATTCTACAAAAAGTATTCAGGAATTTTACTTCTTTTTATTGAATAGAATTTTATATTCCTACGTCAGCTTTATATGGAAATTTTTTCATTCAATAGTCCCAAAATGTTTTTTTTTTTTCAGATAATTGGATGTGAGGAGGCAAAACTGAAATGGTGCAGCATCAGGCTGATCGTTGCTTCATCCTTACTACTTAATATGTGACGGGTGTGTGCACCCAAAGCACGAAAGAGGTGGTGGTACCGCACGGTCCAAGAGAGAGCAAATCTTCGTTCATCTCTCAACGTTCTGTTCTTCAACAGCGGCATGCGCGCAAGGGCAAACGCGAGATTTATCCCGAAGATGCCGCACACGCGGTGAAAAGAGAAAGAGTGGATACACCAGATGAATATAAAATAGGGGGTTGTGACTGTTAGTGAAGAACTCGTGAGATAGCTGACACACACCGAGAACAAAAGTCATAAAAAAAGAAGGAGAAGTGGAAGAAAGAATAAGAGGAAAAGACCACGCACGAAAACGATGGACTGTTGTTACACAAGTTCTTTCCAAAAATTAAACCCAATTGAATTTCAATTCACCCTCGAAATTTAATCTACCTGGAAGCGACATTGACCAACGGCTGAATATATTCATATATGTATACATAATATACCGATGGAGATGAAAGACGAATAAGAAAAAGAAAGAAATAAAAAAAATGATCCTGCAAGTTCTTTCTCCAGACACTTGGCACTCTTGAAATGGTATGGGACACTCTCTTTCGTGATTGCTCGACCCTCTCCGTTTTTATACGTCTCGCCTTGTCCCTCGCGAGATTTCGCGGACTCCTGCCAACGTTCTCTCCCGAGTGTCCGGCTCCGCCTGACCGTAAAAGGCGAGCAGAAGGCCTTGGGGCGCCCACGCCCTCTCTTCCCTTGCTCTTTATCTCCTCACCACTCTTTTGCCACGTATTCCTTTCTCTCTCATTATTATCTTTATCTCTTCCTTGCCATCACTCTTTCCCTTCGTTTGTTACCCGTCTCAACGATCGGGAATCACTTTTCCACCGCTCTAATACTGCTGCACTGCTTGATCGAGATGAAATTATAATCGTACAAGTGATAGTCCCAGTTGCTTCTTCACTCTACCGACGAAAATTGTTCAACAAACCACTTAATATCTTTAATATTGTTGTATATATTTATAAATAAATATGTGTTTAGATATTTGCGCTTCTGAATGCATTGTGAACAATTTTATTCCAGATGAATTAAGAAATAAATCGATAATGCGATCGGAATGTAGTTAAAAAGAATTCTGTCAGTGGACTGACTGCTTATAAAAATTGGTATATTTTATACTGTCCATTAATCAATTCATTCTCTACAACCACTGAAATTCCATGATATGATATGATTAAATATCGACCAAACCGTAATTACGATAGAATTAGCTTGAATATACTCAACAAGATTGAACATGACAATTTTGTTTGTGTTGCTTACTAATATGTAAATTAAATTTGGAGTAATTTTAAATCAATGCATAATCAAGTGACAACATTGACCGTCAATCAAACTCTAGTGAAATTCACAAAAATATATATGTATATATAATATAAGAATTCTTTACATAACCGCCATTCACTTTTTAGTATTGACGACTGTATAAAGAAGAATGTTTTTCAAGTATGGTAGAATTTTATTTTCGTATGACTTATTCTTTTTGTTCTTGTTTCATTCAATTGAAGAAAAATATATTTTCATACATTTGGAATATATTTCCATATATATATATTCCATAAATATATATTGGATATTTAGTAATTCGAAGAATGCTCTGCATATGAAAGATATTGATAAGAGGTTGCGAAAAGTTATGGATTTAGATTATCTTTCGATTGAAATTTTCTTATATTTCTTTATGTACATGAAATATATGAATTTTCCGTGGGGATTTGTGGATCTACAACCTACTTATTCCCACGATAATACATGTCTACACCATATTTTTTTCCACCTGCCTAAACTCTCCAACAATCTGTGTCTGCATATTTATACCTATAAATACCTACGCCGCCACAGAGCTTCAACAGCACTTGCGTTACTTTATATTCATTTTTTTTAACTCCTCCCGTTTTTCAGCCTCAGACAATTATTATTTCTCCTTTTTCATTTCTTTTCATTCATTCATTTTATCTTATTTTTCAAATTATTTTTTCGTCTTTTTCGTGCCATCATTGTAGAGTACACGTTTGAGAAACGAAGCAAAAGAGAACAATATATAAGAAGCGGCGGTGAAGGAGAAAAAGTCAGTGGTCGCCTGAGGCAGAGGTGCAGACTGGCGTATAGTAAGAGAAAGAGAATATGGAGGAAAAAAAAATGAAAGGAAGATGAATACAACTTACTAAGACGATTATAAAGAGTATAAGACAAAACAAAGACTATAAAGAGAGCATTTGCGCGAAAATGAGTAGATGAATTCTTCAGTTTGCAATTCACATTTCTGGCACACAATTCTTCATTTTTTCCTAGAGACAACGACAATTTTTTTGAGTACTCCAGAAATTATTTATGATAAGAACTGTGAAGAACATGATGATAATCTATTGAAATCGAAAGTGGATCCATAAAGCAATTTCCCTTCACGTATTTAATTTACCAAATTCTGATTCAAACCTCTGGTTATCTAAAAAGCCAACTGACATTCAATTTCCACAAAACTCCCCAGTGAAATATCAAATTCAATGGAAATAGAATTTCGGCAAAAATGTATACACATGAAAATTTGCAGAGCAACCGATCAAGATCCCCCAATTCAACAATCAGTTAATCAATTTCTGTGCTCTTACACATGGAACACAAAAAAAAAAAATTCCAAGTCCTTATCTCCACATTCCAATGATTCAACTGCAACAGATTTACACCACCGATAGTCTGACATATTCCGTAAACAATCAAGGAATTAAATAATAAAAAGATAAAAGAATGTTATCTTCTTAATCAAACAAAAGTCGTCGAACTTTGTTGATCCCAAAAAATTCCTTGATTCTCGATCGAAGTCCTCAAATCCTATCAAACAAATATAAAAAATAATCACAAACACCATCTCATACTTCTGAATTCACGAACAGATTACCTGAGATGAATAAAATATCATTTCTGCTGAATTAAATCCGATCTTTCTAACAGACACCCACGAAATAAAATCCTACGTAAGAGAACCACCTCAAGTATCCTTATGACTAAAACAGTCACAAAAATAAATATACAACTGTGACACTAATACATATTTAATCATAGTGCAGTGTCTGGGGGCCTTACGTGTTAGCTTACGATAATGTGTTCGGTGTGGGGAAATAGTAGAAAGAGTTGGCTGTAGATTCTATAGTATATAGTAATAGCATTACAGCGGATAGAGAACTCGCACGTAGAGAAATATATCGCGTAGAGTACTAAACGGGTGTTGGTGAACGTCCAGGATTGGACTTCTGGTCGCGGTGGGGGCACCAAGCGGTTCCCTAGCAGAACTGCAGGGGCCACTGTTGCGAGTAACGAGCGCTCGAGTCGCGGATCGGTCGACAGTCTCGATCGCTTCACCATACCAGCGGTATCTGCTTCGCGGCTCTTCAAAAAACAAACAACAACAGTAAAATCAAAAACAATAATAAAAACAAAAAGGTATGTGTTTGTTGAATCAGCTACCGAGTGAATGTCAATTGTGACAGTTGTGTTGTCATTTTTATTTTCCCCATGACCGTTCACCGATCGCCGGTCGTTAATTAAAGGGGAATAGATTGACAGGAAAAAGCGAATAGGGGAAAAGAGTGAGGGGAAGCTAGTACGCTTGTGACTATAAAAAACAAAAAGCAATGGATATTATATTTGTATACACACATATATATATATGTTAGATACATGTATATATGTATATATATATATATGTATGTTTAGAGTTGAGAGAAACATGAAGAGAGTACGGGCGCGCGACCTGTAACGGAACCCACGAGACTCCTCAACGGTTTGAGAAAGAGAAATAAAAATAAAATAGATAAATAAAAAATTCGCCACTACTCTCTTCCGCATTTATACTTTTGACCTCTTCATTACGTCATGTGTATATATACACAACTACATACAACCATAAATATTGAATAGAAAATTTTCAAAGTCTTGAATGAACTGTTCTTGATATATTTTAAAAGTGTGTGACTGCTTCAAGTATTATGTTGTGTTGGTTATCACAGTTGTTCAGATAAAAATGCTAATTCAATGGCTTCAAAGATTATTTTTCTTTTATGGGAAGTTTGGAAAAGGCAAGTTGAAGAGTTGGATGAAAAAAAAAATAATGAAATTGGGTAAATATAGTGGTTTGTGTAAAATATTAAATGCAGTTAATGGAGACAAAGTTATTTTGAGGATTGAGGTATTTGTTTGTATATGAGTTTGAATGTTGAGGACTGTGTTTTCTACCACTCTGAGTTTTATGTATGTATGTTCTGCGGATTAACTGTAAACACACTCGTTTTCATTCGAGTACCATCCTGGGATTTGTAAGTTTAAATTAGATGATTTCGAATGTTTACATAAAGCGCACGGGGTTTGGATAGGTAACTTCCTGGTGAGGCTTTTAGTGTCGAACGGAAGAGTGAAACAATAGTAGGTAGACATTACTGTATACAATTCTATAGTATATTCATACAACCAATCTCATAAATGGTAAAGCATTTTCTCTTTTTATCTCTCTTGGTTGAATAATCATTTTTCAATTACTTCAATAATTACTTTTGCTTAGTTTTTATTTATATATAACATTCAAAGATGAGATTGAGAATGAGAGTTGGAAATAATTGACGATGGTGGTTTATCTAAGGAGGAATAAAACTTGAAGAAAGAAAAGAAAAAAATAATAATAATAAATGGAAGAAAGATCAGAGGAAAAGTCCAGTAAAACAATCTCTTCATGGCTCGTTGCACATATCTAGCCACATTGCGTTGCCTCAATTTCACTTTTTAACTTTTACATATCATCAATGTTTATTTATACTCAATCATGATGGTAACATTGTATGTGCCACGGACAAATTGATTTCTCAATGGAATTATTATTATTTTAATGGGCGGGTCGCACGTGGGAAATGACCTAAAAATCAGTGAAAGTGAATTTTAACATTGAAGATACATTGTCATATATGTTATGATATATTAAATTCTTTGAAGTTATTTATCTAAATAGCTGGCTGTTATCCATTGTTTCTTGTCATCATTTGATCTAATGATACAGCATAATCACATTTTAATTAATGACTGTAACAATTTAATTACCAACTACATTGAATGACTATAAATACGCACACACGCAAAAGATTATGTCAAAGCAACATCTTATGTAAAATCGAGGACAACATTCTTAAAACGAGGCCGACAAGTGTTTTATTTGATAAATTGTATATACAAATGAATAAATATATTAATTGAATATGAAATTCAGAGAGAAAATACCGATGCACCTTTAACGTGCATCAAAGTCTCTACAGTCTTCCTGCATATTCATATATGCTGATCAGTTTAATATTTTTCTTTTCATTCATTCAAGGATCTTAAATCACATTTAACCTAAAATAACTTACGCTACATACACATGAATGGTAATAAATACTTTGGTTATTTTGACCTGTCTACACGCGAACACTCAATTATTTAATTACAACAACGCAAGTGAAGGATGCGCACCCGGTTGATTATTTCTTGTAAAACCGATCACGCAAGATCAAGAAATTTCTCAGTATCTATACACGCTCTTTTTCCATTCTCTCTCTCTCTCTCTCTTTCTAGCTATTTTATCATCTCTTCTCGTTCTTGCTCCCTCTTGTATTATATCCTCCTTTTATAGAAGACGTCGAGAGACGTCGACGCCGACGCCTGCGATCGGAACCGGTCCCGATGAACTCGCCGAGTGTGTCCTGTCGATTTTTGCTCATGTTGAAACCAACCGCCACCATCTTGGTTCCATCTCAAGTTTGTTCATGACGTCATTGGTAGACGTATACAACTATGAAAAAAAAATGTAAAAAAAAATCCACTTTTTCGTGTCTGGAGAACGATGAAAATATTCTCAAGGGTGATATGGCTCTTATCTCACATTTATATTTATACACCGGTCAATAAAATAATTTTCATTGTCTCATCTATGTAGGAATTTTTATGACAAACATAAAAAAAAATAATAATATAAAACTCTACGCGTGTCCCCTAAGAGAAAAAAAAAATAAATTAAATATTCTAGAACGCATCTTAAAGTACAAACAATCAAAGAATCAGATGTGTTTTTACGAACGTTCAACGCATATACATTTGGTTTAGTGCACACACTTACAAAGGCGAACAAATAATATACGCTCGCGTCCTCGACACGCTCGCCCCTCGTTGCACGCATACACGCGCATCTCCACGCCATTATGTGCATTTACGATATATATATAATATAAATATATAGGGAATATACTCTACGTTCAGAAGTGTACATACGCTCGGTCTCAAATGTATACGCGCGAGCGCGCACCGAGCAGTGAAAGTCAAGCGGTTGGGATTTGCGCAACGAGATCGACGCGCGTTCTGTATGTGTATCTATATATGTATATATCTCCTGTGGCTTTTCAAGCGCCTTCGACTTTAAAAGGTGACAACGCGTGGGCTTATCCTTTCGCGATCACTATATATATATATGCAATATATGTATACACCAAAGAGTATTGAAACAAGTTGGTTATATAGTTGTGGCAGTATCATGTCTCAAAAATTTTGAAAATAATCTACAGTGACACTATAAATATTTTTCACGTCCATGTAGGTTTCTACATAATATAAAAAAGAAATGAAATGAAGAATCGAATAGCTTGTAGGTTGTTTAGAGATAACGGAATGCATTATCATGAAGTATATAATATAGCGCATTGCAACTATGTCGCTGCACACAACGGACAGAACAATTTCTGACCGCAATTCTGGTAGCATAAAAAAATTTGAGTATTCTTTCAACTGTTTAGTTTTATACAGATATATTTTTATATTTCATTCCCGCAGAAATTCTTTAGAAAACATTTTTTATTGCCAAGAAAATTAAGGTAAAAAATGCGGAATGAAATGAAGGAAAAAAAAAGGGAAGATGATGATGATAAAAAATGATGCATTATCCTAGAGGTTAGTTTACGATCTCTCACGTCGTGCTCGGTAGATCTTAAGATGAGTGAAAATTGTATAGATAAAAGAGTATTGTAGTGTTTCTCTTAACACGCGATGTTTTTCCTTATACTTCACGTCTCTCGCGCTATATAGTGCCCAAGGCTTTTTGGATATATAAATACACATGGTGTATCCATATGAGCGAACGTACGAGTAAGGGCCCAGGACGAAAACGATCCCGACGAAACCCCATCGGCATTACTTGAGTGTACGAGAATGTTAGTACATCCCTATAGCAGATATGTACGCACTGAGAATGAGTAATGGGCAATGAAACCTCGACGAAGGAATTTGAAGGCGGGTGAGGTTCGCTTCAGCGTGTATAGCTCTCTTGCGGGTGTGCCCAACGTTTGTGCAGATATATATAGATATATGTTTAGGGAACATGTATGTAAACCTCACTCTGCGTCTACCTTTTTTTCCCCCTGGTGGTTATTAAACTGCCCATATGGCGTCGTAAATTCTTCTCTGTATTTAAAGTTAAATATTGAATGGTGATTAGATACTTTTTTTTTTCAACTCTGTTTTGCGTTTCGTTGACGATCATGTACGAAAGAAAACAAAGATCTGTAGAGTTGGTAATAAATATCCCAATGTCTGTATCGAAAATATGAGTTAGGTGGTAGAGTGGACGTTGAAAAGGTCTAAGAGAAAGTATTGGATGAATAATTTAATTTTCTTGCATTGGTGTAATTTTTAATGCATTGATTCGATAAAAATTAATAGAAATTACGTGAACATTGAGATGGTGTATGAAGAATGACATTTCTGTGTCGCTTTTATAGTGACAATGAACAAATTTAATTAATGGAACATCAATATTTTGCATCCTTTCCTTCTAAAAGTATTTCACTATGTTCATACTGCTATTTTGAATTGAAATATTTCGAAATCCTTCGCTAAATTCCTGCCAACCTTTTTTTCCCCGTCTACGTATTTGCGTACACATTCTTTTGACATCATAGGATGTGTCACTGATGTTGAGTCCATTGAATAATGAATAAGCGACTCCACACCCAACAATATACGCAATCTACTTCGTGGAAAAGAGGAAAAAAAAACACAAAGTGTTGAGCCAGTTTCTGAAGTATTGAGTACTTGCCGCGATACAAGAACACATATCGTGTCATTATATTTCATATAAATAATTTATATAGCTTTCAATTGCGTAACAGTATTTTTTTGTGTAATTAGAATGATGATTAATATAATTATTGAGTGGATATAATAATAAATACTTTTGATGAGTGTTCAAAGTACATTCACAGTAGGTAGTTGACTGAGGGATTATATATAATTCTTTTTTTTTAATTTTCAAGTTATTTCACTTGCATGCTAACGAGACGAACGATAGTTAATTGGTACTACGTGTAGGTATGGTTATTTTCAAAAGCGTTATGTGAAAGAGAATGAGGATATATGTTTATCGAAGGGAATAATGAAGTCTTGTGATGAATATGAGCTATAGAACCGCGGATTATTCAATGTGTAAGACCGGAAACGATGAAGGTTCCATTGAAAACGAGTGGACCCCGATGGACAGTGAGCGGTGACTATACGTGCGCACATCATTGACTCACCTGTTTGTAAAATGTATACATATTTACAACACTTCATCAAAAGTCTAAAAGCACGTACGGGAAATGATAATTTGTGCAGTGTATATAAAGCCATTGATTACACGATTAAATTCCTACCGACCGATTAATCACAATGACAGAATATTATAATAAATAAAATTGAAGAAATATGTAATTTAATTTGTTTTTTTTTACTCATCCACTATTTATAATTCCAGAGCTGGAATCATGACGTAGCCACGACCGGTTCAGGGTTGAGGAGACACCAGATTGAATTGGAAAAATGACGGTGAGTTGAATTAAAATAATTTTATAATTGAGATATTTTTTTTTTAATGAATAAAATTATTTTTAAAAATCATCATCTTCATCGTGGGAATTGTGTCTCTCATGTTGTGTGACCATATACATATGGAGTATATAACGTGAGAATATAAAAGTGTTCGTATGACTAATACTTGACTGAAGAAAAAATCCGCGTAAATATATATAAAAATTTTTCATAAAGCAATCTTGTGTTTCTCTCTTCGACTGATGATAACGGTGTCTCTGCGCAACGGAGCATGATTCTTGCACTGATGTATTTAACTCAGGGAGCACTGCGCTCGTGCGCGCAATGTGCAACGTTAAAGAGAAATAAAATAGGCAAAGAAAAAGCCAAGTATATACCAAAGCAAATAAATTAAACAAGGAGAAGACGAAGAAAAAATAAAAAATATGAAAAAGGCGTATAGCTTCCTTGCCCATTCTCGGGGCGGAATTCCGCAATGCCATGATCATCGACGTGGTTCAGAGTCTATACGCTTGATGCAACTCCGGAATTTGCATAAGTTACGTCGATCTCACAGTGAAACGAAATAGAAAGAAAGGAGGAAAAAGAAAGAAAATGAAAGGTTGGTTAGATATACCTGATGAGACGATGCGATCTGATGTATACATATATAGAGTATTTGTATGCACATATATATATAAGGATAAAGGGGAGGTGCGTTGAAGCGTGTGTGATAAGAAGTGACTGCTCGACGAGATCATTCCAATCGTTCGTGTGTGTTGGGATCACGTCTTCTGATCATTCTTTTTTACTTCACCATTCTACTCCCTGTCTTTTGGTTTCTCATTCTCCAATGATGTAAACACGATGGATGTCACCATCCAAGTGAATAAATTTAACGTCAAACACATTGTACTTAGCTGTGATGAGAACTGTTGTGGATATATAAGTGCATAATTCATGACGGAAATCTATCAGCATACTCATGACCTTAAATTAAAATGATTGTGACTGATCAATTGTTTCTGAGGTGTGTACGGAACAGCTGTTACTGCTAAATTATGCATATTTTCATCAGTATGAATTTCAATTGTATTCTAAAGAACAATGTATAAATATTGAAACGATTTATTTGCTAATGCATTGAATATTTGCAATTGTATATGAGCATGTGATTGGAAAAGTCACAGTTGCCAATACCTTGCACTAAATCGAGCGTTTCCACGTCCTTGCAGCTGCGGTCCGATCGCTAGCACGCACGTGCAAATACCCTCTCACCGTCTTTCTTTTTTTTTACCATCGCGACAAAACGACTCAACTGATTGAGAGTGAAAGTAAAGTTCTGAAACTGGAATTCTATCTGGCACACTTCAATAAATTGCATTTTTTCTTCTCTGTATCATATTTAATATTAATTCTATTTTAAACAGACATTCTATTATTGAAGAATTTATTTGAGATATCAATGAGATTAATTCTTATTTAGATAATTGATTTTTAATTTTAGACAATGTGGCCCACACTGACGCTCGTGCTTGTCGCCATTGGTATCAGACAAGTAACGACGCAAAGCAATTATGCGTCACAAGGTAACAGCATTGAATATCAACCGGGACTACCTCCGAGCACCGTACTCGATGGCAAAGTCACTAAGTTGGACGAACTATCACCAATAATATTTCTCAATCGTACAAAAGCCTATTTGAATTGTGGCCAAGGTAATATGCAAGTTGAATTAAAGTTTGACGAGCCATTTTACGGTGTCGCCTACGCAGACTTTGATCGGAATAGTGCGTGTATGGTAAAGGGACGTGGGTTGGATCATGCTGATTTGGAGCTGCCTTTAAAGGGTATGTGATTGAATGTGAATGTGTGAAATCATCACAAGAATATGTTTTCATGATAATTTTATAATGACACAACCTGTAAATACTTCTTTTTTTTCTATCAGGATGCGGCACGAAACAAGATCCACAACGTGTCTTTACAAATAATATCGTTGTGCGTTTCCATCCGGGGCTTGAAATGGATGGCGACGAGGTTATTACGATAATCTGTAGATATCCACCGCCAATAACGCCCAAACCATCAATCGCGGAGGGAGTGTGAGTATATTTCTCTCTCCGTCTCCTCCACCATTTATACCATCTCAATGCTATCAAATTAACTGATTCAGCTCCATGTGTATTAAACTGGCTCATTTAATCTTTTAGATTGCCACCAATCCCTGTTGAGCCACTCACCGAACCGCCATTAAAAGGTTTTCAAATCCTCTTGACCATTTGTGCGTTGCTATTTCTATCGCTATTGCTACTTGGTCTTGGATGTTCGTATCTGTGTTTGAAGCGTCGTAACATACGTGTCGTTCATCGACATCCATTTGGCAGTGCTACAGGATCGGAGATAACAAAATTATCTGGCTCATCTCTTGGTAATATATCCATGTTTGAGGGTCTCAAGATACCACGGGCGCTCCTTCATGCTGCTGCTTCCTCTTCGGGTAGTGAAGCGAACCTTGTCATTGATCACTCTGATACACTTCCGAGTGATTATCCAAGCGAAAGCCATTCGGAGGTTGGCATGGAAACAACCCACGCCTATGGCTTCGACGAGATCATTCACACCGCTCGTTCTAACACGTCATTGACACCTGGATTGTCGCAAATAGATGAAGTGAGATCATTGCCAATTTCATCAGCAGACTCGTATGAGAATAAGGCATTTATCCACACTCAAGAAATGCGTATGGGCAGTTCGTTATATTCGGAAACATCTGCAGACATTGAAACGTCGATGGGAATGGCCAGCGCAAATGCTTCAAGAATAAATGTACCACGTCATCATATGGCTGTACCCATTGAACCCAAGTTTGATGTCCAAATGAGAGTCAAGCGAGCACCACCACCGCCACCGAGTCCATTGCCCTCAGAATCTGACGCCAGCATCGCCTTAGAGAGGAATCTCACGACAATACTCGAACGTGAGGAGACTACAAGATCTATTGAGAGTCCTACACCTCGAATGACAACGTTCTCATATGTACCAGAGCTTCACAGTCCACCGAGTAGCATGATCTCTAGACAACAGACCCCACCGGTTTATTCAAGAATATTAAGAAAACAAGCGGAACGAGAAAGTATGGAGATATTATCTCCGCCGCAACAAGGATCACCAGCAACAACATTACATCGTCCACGATCGCTCACAACTTTGGAAGAATTTACAGAAACACGAACTACAACCGAAGTAACAGATGCGTCACACGCCAAGTATAGAGTTGCAAGTATTTTAGCGCCAACTCCACCACCACCGCCACCGATTGCACCTACTCACACCTCAATTCAACAACAGCGTGAGCAAATTAGAGAGGAAGTTGAGCCGTTAGTAGAACCAGTCGTGGCATTGAGACGTCCTGAAATTACAACTCATGAGGTAGACGATGTTTTTCTTCGTACGGTCACAGAGAAAAAGACTATCGAAGATGTTGAACGTCATCGAAGACAAGTTACTGAATATCATGCAAGGCCACAACCCGATCCTAAATGGGATGTTACAATTAGAAATTATCCAACGGAAGAACTTCCACCGTCACCACCGCAATGGGAAAATTTCTCGGATGTCAGTTCTGCATCGAATTTGACTCTTGTCAATGATCACATACCTATAAGAACAATGGAGGAAATTGATTCGACGATAGAGCCTACTTATAGCCGTGCGGAAATGCCATCGCGATCACCACACGGTTTAGATACCGAGAGCGTTGGCGATCAGTGGGAAACACTTTCGCGTGTTCTTGAGCCACAATACAGCAGAGAATTGACGGATGATGAGCGTGACAAATGGCGAGAAGTTATAACAACAGAAAGTACGTTACGGACATTATTGTCCGAGGCTGTGGTCAAAGAGGACTACGAATTAATAAGAAAAGATGCGAGGTATCAAACGCTTTTCCCACCATCAAAATGGGATGTCATAATTCGTATTTTGACACCACCACCATCTTCCTCGATTGCATCAAGTAAAAGTGGTAACAGATATAAGCGTAGTAAGGGTTCAGAGTGGGACAGTAGATCAAGACGATCATCACTGCCAACTCTTTATGAATATGACAGTGATGGGGGAACTTCAATAAGAACTCGGGATGCTCCTGAACAACTTTCTCAGGCTGCAGCCGGTAGGCGTTTGAGTTCAACAATTCGTGGTGGTAGTGAAGTAGATCTGAGATCTGAATCCGAAACAATTAGAGATTTCAAAATGCAACGAGATGATGTTAGTATAAGTTCATATGAAGCAGATTCAATTGTACGCTCACTCAGTCAACCGAGTTTAACGAGGTCGAGTTCGGAATTCGCCGAACATTGGCGATTGCCAGCGAGAAATCTCCGTACATGGGCTCCAGAGCCAGAAGATATTGCAAGTTCAACAGAAACTACACCAAGAGCCGTTCGACGAGGTGATAGAATTGAAGTTATGGCATCTTTTGATTCGGGAGTCCGTCAAGCACCAGGTAATAATGGTGGAGGTATCACCAGCACTTTCACAAGATCTACGAGATATTCGGAAAGGGAAACAGTAAGAGTGAATGAAGCACCAAGACCCTCGAGTTGGTTCCATGATGATTCGGAACCCGAAATGCAAATTTAATTTTAATATTACAATCGAACGAAAATTATCAACGACAATTTTTCAGAATTGATTGAGCACAGAGCTTGCCCATAAAACGAGTGAAAGAGGAAAATATATGTATTATATATATATTGGTCATATACAAGTACTATGCATACATACTGCCGAGAATTTCGTACTGACGATATAGATAAAAGATTTTTTTTGCCAATGTCAAATCCATTTCACTGCCAGCTTACACGATTTGGATTTGACAGAACTGATGTATTAGTTGTTTTCACGATACACAGTTTTTTTCTTCTACCGTCAAAATTGATCCATCAAATGGACAGTTTAATTATTTTGTTTTTTTATCTTAGTAAATCTAGATCCTCTTCGGATCGTATCAGCTGGACTTTTCACTTGCCACTCGAAACATATCCGATCTCGATTCGTCCAGTAATATACTTTTTTTTCCCCCTTGATTTTCGTGACCTTTCTTTTCGAGATATGGGTTTTTTAACGATTGAGTGGGACTGCAGAGTCCGGCGATGAGAATTGCTTTGGCCTCAATAACGAAAACGAATAAAAAAACAGTATGAAAAAGATCCGATAAATTGTTGAGGTCTGCAGTTCTTAATTGTCATTTTAGTCACATAATATTTGGCTTTTTAATTACGATTGTCTCGTTGATGCTTAACACTGTCAGTTAATAAATAAAGAATATATATAACAAAGAAATTTATACAATGGAAATAAAACGAAACATGCAATTTCGGCGTGATTATGCATATACCTGTGCGCGCTAGTGATAATAGTTGAGTAGATGAAAATAAATTTTTATAAATGAATGAAAGCGTTATTGGGTGCTGGGTATATACGCTTTGCTCTAGGGATAATATAAACAAGTATTTTTCATAACGATCAAAACCGTACTATAAATATATAAAAATCGAGCGTCAAATAATCATTCTCCGTGAGTGTAACAAGGTTGAAAGAAAAAAAACACGAAAGAGTAATAACGCAGACTATCAGTGAAAAGACTGTCTAATTATCATCTGCCATTCAAGTATAAAAAGTTCCACGATGACAGGAATATATATTGTATAAGCGAGATGAAGAAAAGAAGAAAAAAAAATTCATAATTGGGTCGCATTTATTGTGCTACCCTCTCGCTAACTTTTCTTTCCCATCACTGCTCTTAACAGAAAGAATGAAAAAAAACTTTTTCGATGAATCTAATCATTCGCTTTCAATCGTAATATGTACAAGAATATCTTGCTCTCACTCTTGCCACAATTTTTTTCACACTCATTTATTTTTTTCGCTGTTGACTCTCACAATCTCTGGCAATGTTTATTTTGTAATGTATTGACATATACACATATACACATATACAAAATATATGTTTGTCAACGTGGTGCTACACTGTAAATAAGAAGAAAAAAAAAACGAAACCGAAATGGGCAGCCAGATGAAAGAGAGCAAAGAATGTGAAATAGAGGTAGAAAAATGAAAATGAAAAAAAAAAAAAGGAATAACATGTCAAAATGCAAAATACATTATTTAAAAACAAGTAGAGTCATTACACAATTCATTTTGCCTTTCCGGACAGAGGGCGAAAGGAAATTGTGATAAATGAAATATCCTGCAAGCAACTGGTCACCAGCGCCATCCTGTATATTTAATGTATACTCAATATGTTTTTTTTTTTACTTCAGAATAAATGTAACGATGCTTCATACTATTATATGTGTCCATGAGAACTGAATCTATTCCACACATTGTCAGTTATAATAAACTCGAACCCGCACGCAACTACATCATGTGGAAATTTTCCCATTGGATACGAAAATATCACTGGAAATGATTTGGCCGCAAATTGGCTTCGACGAATAGACCTCGCATCCATCCCTCCTTTTATTCTACTCCTCCCTCTCTATCAACTAAATTCCACAACTCAGTCACGCAAACAAATGTCAGACAACTCATCTAACAAAAAAAATGAATCATAAAAAAAAATAATAAAAAAAAAAGAAATCTCCATTCTCATCTCCATTTTTCGCGGGTCCCCTCGCGACGTCAACAAACATAAAACCAAGCCCACCCAATTTAACCTGCATATAGAATAATATAAATCTCCATTTCACATTTTATTAGCGTGACAGGTGGAATATCACAGCAAAGGTACCTGCTTCCAACACAGCAGAGTATTAAAAATTTATTGCATAAATTTTTTAACTGCCATATCGTTTTACATCAACAACGTTCACACACTCTACATTATTATCCTTTTTTCTTTCGTCGCTCTCATGTCTGTTACATAATTGTTATACAAAGATTGGATCGATCTATTCAACAACAAAAACACATTCATAACACTGTTGAGAAAGGACAATTCAATCAACTAACACCGTTTTATTTTATCATCTGAAAAAAATGTCAGTCCATTGAATAAAATATTTCGCAATCTTCCTATCTGTCAACATCAATGTTATATCACTCAAAATATACTGATTTACTTTCTTCAAATTCCCCCGGATTTAATTTCGATAATTTTCCACCCTAGATAATCCTCTGTTGATGTTTCTCCACAGTTTTCACGAAAGAAAACTATCCACTTACAAGTTGGAAAGGGAGAACAAAGTTATGTGTTTATATATGCATATATCTGTATAAATTATATTTATATAGAAATACAGAATTATGTAAAACGCATGCGCGTGGGCGTTTAGCTTTAAGAGAGTCCCACAGCAAGAGGATACAATGTAAAAGCTTCAGCACCCCCGCTGGTGTCTGCGTGAAATCGAGCAGTCACGTGTCCCACCGACGTTAGGGTGGCTGTGATATGCGCGGCGCAGCGGGGTACAATAGTGTGAAGCGCGTGTGGGGTAGCTATGGTGGGGTGGTCGTTGCGACTCTGGAAGGTGGCACGAGGGTTATGCTAACACCCTGTAAGTATACCTGCATTCAGTGCCAGAGCGGGTGAGTTCCATGCTGGACTCATATATAATCCAGCTTCACTTGAGAACCAAGTGGGAAATAAAAGGAAAGCAAAAGACAGGGTGAAAAAGAGAAGAATAATAAAAAGACTTTGCTCATACTTCACATAAACTTTAAAAATACATATCAATTGAAGTTTCCAACTTGTTGTCTTTTTATAACTATATTTCAGTATTTTATTGTTTTATTCAAACGTTTTATGATTTTATTCGTATTCGTTTGGTGGATTTATTCGGAAAAATGGGTCAAGTTGATCTTGAAACAATCATAGTGACATTACTGATAAAGACTGGACGTTAATGGAGAAAGAGAATGAAGAACATGATGTTGATGGTATTGCGAGGTCCGGACATTCCGTCATGTTGCTGAAGTGCCAACTACCTGTTACTCTCAGGTGATTTCCGCTACAACTCTATGTATATCTACACGAGATGTCTTACTCATGCTCGGAAAAATGCCAAGATTCATTATTGTAATAGTTGAAAATAAAAATATTAAACTTTACTGTGAAATAGAATCAAAATTCAAATTGACTGAGAATTAAATAAATTTGAACAGAATAATTCTAACCATTATATTCATCGGACTAAAGTGGTTATGTATATATTCGTCTCATGTAAATAACAGAGACAGATGTAAATAAAAATTGTGTCGGGTATATAAACAAAAATAAAGAATTCAAAGTGTATTGTATATATGCTGAAACGCGTTGGTGTTGTCGTCGTTTCTACGACGACTCCGCAAACTTGAGGAGGCATGAGTTCGCTGCGGCGGACGACGAATCAATGCGCGCGCGAGAACGCACCGACGCGACGCTATGCCCTTGTGCCAAGTCCGAATGCTAAGAGTGTCAAGAGCTTTCTGTACGGCAACAACGCGACACCAGGATCGCCACTCAGGCTACGTTCCAAGTACGAACTGCGTTCAATCAGTTTCGAGGGCAGCAAAGTGCTGCCCTGGACGGCAAGGTAACACTCTGAATAATTATTTTACAATAATAATAAATAAGAAATAGCATCAACAATTTAAACGACATTAAAATTGAACGAAAAAAAAAAAAAAACATCACTCGTATTCCTTCTTTTTTCAATAATTAATCCGCACCGTTCAATTGTTAGAGATACTTGAAAACAGTCATTAATATTCCTTCTATTCCAATTTCAAGTTGAATAATTATCGATAAAGCTTTTGAAATGCAATTGAAGTGAAATTGAGAGGAAAAAAAGTTGGTTCGACATTGAAAAGTGCAATATCATATTTGTATGTCTATAAACATATTATGTACAGATATACAAAAACATTAAACTGAGATTTATTCCCAAGAGGTACAGTGGAGTGAACATTGAGAGAGCCGTACGCTCGATGTCACTATATAATTGATCGATCACTTCCCCAAGAGTCTAAGGTGTGCTTGAATAAAATAATCATGTGCGCTCGGTTGCACCTGAAGTCACTGACGAGAAACCATTCCCCCTTGTTTCGTCAGTATATCATGTTGCGCAACTGTATATCACAATTCAATTAACATGCCATGAAGAAAAAACAAAAAAATATATATTCATATCTACATGTGAACAACAATGATAATAACAATAATAATAATACAGTACAATAAACATACACGACGATTATAAAATGTAATATCCAACCATCCGAAGGGCCAGTATATATCATCTTCAGTGAAACGCTGATGTTTTTCATTTAACATATACAGCGTCGTGTTTCATTTTTTTCTCTTTGCCTCCTACATTCTCTTTCATTTTTTGTTTCTCCTTTGCTTTACTTATACATCTGCGCTCAGCGCGCCTTCAGGCAATGTCAGCCAAGCATAAAAAAGTCGTGTAGCCATTTTTTATTTCTTTTTATTTTATATAGGAAATTCAGTGGCCCTGAAATGCTCTTCGTGATATTATACGTTGGAGCTTAATGAGTGGATGAATTAAAAGCTTACAAAGTTTTTCTTTTTCCTTGTAATATCATGCATACTTTAGTGTGTTTATGTTATACGTTTGTACGGATGAGTGAGAGTTTGTTAAAAATGCTTCATATCCGGTGCTTTGGCTTCGACTGTGAGGTAGAAAAAGTTCACTGTGTTGAATGGTGTAGGAATAAATATTGTAGATACGATAGAAGCTGCAATGGGATAGGTTTGTCCTACGGGGAGATAAACGCTCGCGGCTAATATTCATTTATTTATATATTCATTTGGGTACATATGTACGCAAACTTTTAATCGTCATTCTACACCATCTCATGTATATTGTTTGAGGTGCTCGATCGACCGGCACTTTTATAATTAACCCTTTGGTATCGTGTTGGGCGCAGAGTTGAGTTGTATACACGGTCTTTTGTGTCGTGCAATCGATCTCGATCATGCTCTGCCGAGTGGAAGTATAATCGGACGAAAGAGAGCGCGAATATCATGTTGTGATGCTGGTGGTCGACGCTGTGTTGCTGTTGCTGTTGACGCTACTCATTGGTTATTATCTGTTGGACTTTTTTCTTCTACTCCTGTCATCATTTCGCTTTGTCCTTTCATTTCATTCTTTCAGTTTGGTTTTTCTATCAGCAAAATACAATGCTATCCAATTCCTTTGTTTATTTTCGTTTCAATTGTCTCAGTGTTATTTCAGTTGTCTCAGTACATTATTTCATAGACATGTTAAATATTGATCATTACTATTTAAACTATTATTTATGCATGTTTGTATCGTGGATTACGTCATTGGAATGGCCCGCATTCGAAAGTTCGTATCGATTTTGCGCTGTAACCATTGAGCACCACACGGCACTCTTAGTATATCTGTATATATATTTGCAATGTGCCTCATCTCATCTCTTCTTTTTTATTTATTTATGTTCTACTCTCGATCCTTTTTCTCGGACAGCGCATTGAAATATATAGAATACAATCATTTAAGTTTCTTTCACACTCTACTATCGATATTTCAAACTACAACAAAGGAGCTGATTGTAATGGCGAGAAATTTCGCAAGAATTTCACTCGGTACATTTCAATTACTATTGGAATTCTCCATTTGGTAATATTCCATGAAATTGGAGCAATAATGTAGGTGTGTATTTCACATTAGAACCCGCGTTGATGTTTTCCGATTGATTGGAGTGAATAATTAATTGCAATTAAATCCGGCAATTATAATTGAAACAGAGGAAAATTTCCAATTTGAAATTTTTATTTTTTCTATTCAATTCAATGTTAAATTCGGTGTAAGTTATATTTATACCTTGTTTTTTTTTTACTTCTATTTATATTTACATTGTTTTCATTCGTTTTGCAATATGTCAAGAGATAACAGATCGTTTATATGAAGGGGACACCACATGAATAAAAAATGAATAGGGAATAGGGGAATGAGGTGCAAAGCTTTCTCAAATGTCCTTGAGATTTGAATATATATATTAAAACCGGTGGTATGATTAAAAGGAGGTGTTATATAAATGTGAATGTATATATATGAGAAATTGGGGTTTTGCTCTAGGGGATTTGTCATCAGTATAAATAAAAGAGAAGAAAAAAGGCGAAATAACAATACAGGTAAATACATGGAGAATGAAACTCGTGCTAGGAATACTGCTACATTATTTTGCCTGTTCAAACGATTTCACACGTCTCCAGTGTTTTTCATAAATATCATTGCAAGTTGTATATATTGTTACAGGGGTTTCAAAACGCACGAATTCATTACTATTTAGAAATATGAAAAAAAAATAATATTGTCATCCATTTTATCTTGATATTCCTCAATCAGTTATAGCATTCGAAGATATTTTTATTTCCTTCATTACTTCCGACGACTTCCTGAATCGCGAAGTTTCTGAAGTTTTCTTGTTCGGACTTTTCCAAAAATTCTTCTTGTTTGTCGATTGATTTCTCGACAAAAATAACAACCTCACATAACAAATTTTATTACGAGTTCCGTCTCGGCGGCGCCACAAATTTCCGATCACGATTTCTATCAAAAATTAGACTCGACAAATATTTGATCCTTTGAGTTATCATGTTCGATTAGATGAACAGTGAACTGAAAAATTACTACAGAGTCTTGTCTTCATTAATTTTTGCTGATCATTAATAATCTGCTGAATTCCCTTTGTAATTAAATGCATTTCATGAGTTCTAACTCTTAACGACGAAATTTTTGCAATGCTGAGCATCAATTTTGCAACAGTTCTCCCTTTTTTTACATTGAAAAAAATATTCTTATGAAGTCTACGTAATGATCGCGATGTGGCGGTAGGATTAAAACACACAGCGACCACCAACGTACAGACAAAGTAAATATGCTGAGAATCCTTTGACATTGTTCAGCAGTGATATGAGGGAAAGATATCTAACCAAGCGCAAAGTACACAGCAATGATTGGGTCATAGGTTCGACGCTCTCTCGCAATGTGCGTCTGACACTGCACATTGCTCGAGCGCCTTTTTCCCTTTTCATATATGAAAATGTGTTTGCAATACATGTATGCATATATATACGATAGCTATACGCTTCGTCTGGCATAGAGGGTAGATTAACCCTTGGGCTCCTCGCCAAGGGGTTGGATAAATGGCCGTATAAACGCACACGCTGTGCTACTCACTATATAAAGTACGCACATATACATTATAAGAGAATAAATAATATGTATACAACAGTGCACAAGTGAATTTTATGATGCGGTTAATGGTTGAATGTGTATACGTATGAAAAAAAAGGAAAAAATATTATAATATCACTACGACAAAACAATGTGCTACACACATATTACTAAATCTGCTGTTAAACGAGTAGAATATGTGGAAAGTTTGTAAAACACTTTATATTTACCTAACTATTTTCCATAATAACGAAACATAAAAGAACGTAAAGAATTTGTTTTGTTTGTAAACGGCAATTGAATTTCGATTGTGCATGTATGGAATTTATTGATGAGCGAAAAAGAAGTGACCATACAAAAAGAATGGATGGTGGTTTTTAAAATAAAATTCCGGATCGCAGTTGGAAACTAACGAGAAACAATAAAGTATATATACAGTTTTCTGGCGCCGAGACGTCGTTCGCATATAGTCTCACTTCTGTCTCTTTGCCTTTCTCTCCCTCGTTCCTACTTTTTTTTTCACAAACTCTTCAGCCAATATTCCTCTCGAGGCCGGGCAATCGTCCCATGCATAAATAACAAGACAAACTTGTGTATGTACTTACAATCCCCATCACCTTCTTGAATTAAAAACAGAGATGAAAACAATGTCGCATAAAAAAAAACAGACGGGTGAAAAAATTTTTACTTCTGTGTACGGTGCTTTTATCTTCTTCAATGTCGTTTTAAAATTTTTCCCACAGGTACTGATATCGACAAAGAAAAGTCTTGTCGTTCTAGTGGAATATATTCTCAGTCACATCTATTGTCCTCACGGGAATGATTCCATTTGGTAAAATCGAACATCTTCAGAAAAGTAAAGAAAAAGATAGATAAATAAAATAAAAAAAAAAAAAAGAATTTAAAATAGAGATAAAATAGATGGATCTGCGTGAAGATGATTGTACTCGTAGAGTTGAAAAGTTAGACAAGACAAGCATGAGAAATGGAATATGGCATGACTTGTGCAAGTTCACCTCTGCAATTGATGGTTCAGCTGTGTAATCAGAACATGTATAGACCTGAACCTTTATATCGTTGTATGGTTTAACGCGGATTGAGGTTAAGTGTTCTAGACGAGAGAAGAAGTAAATAGTCAATACGATTGTCTCTTATCCTACATGTACATTCACTGAAAACGTCTTCAATTAATTGTTCATCCATTTAATAAGATTGCAATGCCACTTAATGATGGTATAAGAGTGAATGACAACGGAAAATAGACATTAAATGCAATTGATTAAATCAATAATGCTTCTAACTTAATTGCAATTTAAAATCGTCAATTTTATATTGGTATAGATCGTCGAACACGATAAATAAATAATTTATCGGACTTTAAAATCGCGACACATTTATAAGTTATGGTTATTTTTTATTCCCATCAATTTTACTATTCTCGTTTTTTTTTATTTGGGTGAATATACGCATGAGCTTGTGCGCTATCGCACGGCACACGATATCTATTCATTTATATTCCTGCATAAGTTTGATAACGTACCCAATGTATTTCCTTTTTTACGACCAACATAATGAAAAATTATGTGAATGCGAAAAGAATCGTATATCCAATTTTGGGTACATGGTCACAGTAATTTCCTGATAATTTGCATAATAATTACTTTCGTTGCGTCAGAACAAGCACCCAACCCAGCTATCCTATTTCCGCACATACATATTCACTTAGCTATCCGACCGTATATACCAACCTTGTCGATAGAATATATACGAGTTTGGGTTTATATCTGTTTGCCAGAGCCATAGAGTTACTTCACGCATTTCTCGCACCGTATGATTTTTTATGCATATTTCAAAATTGTACGAATTTAAAATTATTGAATACTTGGGAACCGGATATTGTTTCGTATTCAGGAAGCGGAAATCATTTCTGCTTCGATAAATTTATTATGATGCATTTTATTGTTCAATCGGACGAATCAAAAATAGGATGAATTGTTGAAGAAGACATTACAACATTCCGATTAATTCTCATAAAAAAAAATATAGAATGGAATTCCTATTTTATCCCCCTATTTGCAATTACTTTATTTAAATAATTTAGAACTTTGTATGTTAGCATAGGACAGTGTTTGTTTGTGTAGTTGATGGCGATGATACTTGTCTTTTTCAAAAGTTTTGATTCAATGCATACATCTATCGCAATTGAAACATAACTCACCGAACAGTGATGGATCTAATCAAAAACATTATTTGCATTGGATTCAATCAAACGTAAACGAAGTTAATTAACGAAAATAACTTTTGATTGGGCATTGGTTGTTTTAAATAAACATGAAAACCACCGGTAGCAATCACGTTCATTAAATATAAACAAAGACGATATTGAATTCATATCAATTAAATAACAAAATCAACGCTATACATATAAAATGAACCCATCATTCATATCACCACACAATTGATATAATAATCCTGTCAGTTTTCCAATAATTGATGAATCAACAACGGAGAAAAAGTGAAATAAAATAATAAACGTTTCCCTGCATTAATCCAAATAATTGTTCCAATATTTATCCAGCAACAATGACATAATTATTGAAGACCACAAAATCCGCAACCGCATAATCCACAAAACAATTTTCTTCCTCTCTACCACCCTCACTTCCCTCACTAAATTCTTCCAGTCGATAACAAAATAGACAACGCTTGAAAATGAGAGACAAATGATGAGAAAATACGAGAATAAATAAGCGAGTGATATTATCGGCTTTAGATATCGCGTTCTGCTAACGCTTGGCCTTCTATCGGCTTTAATGATGGATCCGACGATATCGACAGTGCCGCGAGATTTAGCCGCAACATAATGAGTGGAATAACCGCTGGGAGAATAGTAAATAAGATAACAATGAATTTTTCTATGGAATGTAACTACCAAAAAGTTCGTAAATATAAAACCAATTTTATGGTAATAATAACATTTCTGTTCGTATTTATTTACAAATCTACGCATCGCGTTACTGATGTCATTGTTTACTTAATTTTATTCATGTTCGATCGAACGATCATGCATAAATAAAGTTGCGTACGGGAAAATAAAATATCTCATCACCGAAAGTATTCTTAATGTGTGTTCCTTGCGCCTTCTACATTGAACCAAATAGTGAACGTAACTCTCGCCCACCGAGCAATCCGTCGCGCGCTCATCGTCCACACGCTCTTCTCTCGCATTGCGTCGTCAGTCGCGTGTCGCGCGTCTAACGGTTATAACGCGTGCATTGTTTATTCCAATAATAAAGTTCGTGTTATTGAATATTGTGCTTTCCGTACGTTTTTCAATTTCATTACTTAATGTCCAACAACATATTTTATATATTAATTAATCATTCATCACCATTCCTAATTATATTTTCGAAAGTCACAGCTAACAGCAGGCAGTGTACGATACATATATATGTAGATATATACATCAAGCAACATACGAATGAAGATTAAATTGAGTTCCAAACTTGTTTATTCATAGGTCACACGCGTTACCACATAGTGTCTGTGTCTGTGACCCAGGCATTGAACTACTTCCAACTCAAACTAAGATAAATAGAGTCCCTTTTACTATTTACAAAGAGAAAAGGGAAACAATATTAAAAAGTAATGAAAAAAAATTCTAAAAACCGATTATTTAACATCCGATAGCCAAGTCAATTATTTTAATGAAAATTGTTGCGAAGAAAAAAAAGTAAAGGGAAATTGCGTGACCACATCTAATAATAACTTCTCTCTACACATCTGTCGACGTCACAAAGAGTCAAACAAAAAAAAAACATAAAAACAAAAGAGACAGCAGTATTGCTGTGACAGCATAGAAAGAGAGCAATTTAGAGATGTATCGAGATGATAGCGTGAGAGTATCCCAAACGTGCGAGTATAACCCAGTGACCGTTATAAAGCTCAGTGCACATAACCGCAGGGACCCCCCGTGACTGCGGCGCGAGTCGTGTACAGTTCGTCTTAGTGTTCTTGGTTATTTCATACATATATGTACATACATGCGGTAGTTGGATATGTACGAAAAAGCGGGTTCGTAGCGAGCGCGGATACGGGTCGAGCGTATAGGTCGATACGGGCGTTCCACTCGCGTTATACACCCGCCGTCGCGGCGCATTGGTTGAATGTGCAATGCCGTGGCATGCACATGGTGAGGGGCCAAGGGGTATTGCGGGGTTCAACGTTGAGGGGGGTTAGTATATCGTGCGATTAGGTATGTATGTATACGATAGCAGTGCCAATGCACCCGGCGTCGGGACGCCAGAATGGGTAGAAGGGTGTGAGTGGACCGACGGGATAGGTTGAAAGAAAAAAAAACAAACGGAGGGATGAGATTCGGGAGAAAGGGAGGATGGGAGAATGAGTGCAACGCGCCGTTCAGGCGTCGCAGACCATCTTAACCGAGTTCAATATATATATACACATCTATATTCATATATGTTTAGTTGATTCATACTGCATCCCTCCGTTGCGTTCAATTCCTCACACGTCAATGCTCTAACTTTTTCAATTCATAAGAAATTTCCTGTCGACAATATTCTCTAGTGTATATAAATTATATGTTTGTTGTTAGTTGGAGTTTAGTTTATGAATGTACTGAACTGAAGAGAATTGGATATTTTGTATGTAAATTACAGTCAAATAATTGGGTGAAAATATTGAATAAATGTCGAATATTCCTGATATTTTTAGCAAGGTTATGAGAAGTTGCCAGAGGTTAATTAACGTTCATTGGATTTCTCATTTTGTAATTTGAAAAAAATATTTTTGTAATATCATTGTGATCAACTCTTTATATGGTGTATTTTCTTCTCGTCAGAATGATCATATCCACAGGAAATTGATCATTATTTGTTTTCAATTGGATAACATACAGGTCAAATAATTGACATGTCCATAGGAAATTCGTTCGTGTGGTATTTCAGATTTTTTCAGATATCAATTAGTTTTTAACTCAAAATATTTGTGATCCTTTTTTTTATTCCCAATAAAATTTTCCCATATGCGTATCACTGGACTAACTATCCTTTTAATAACTCAATATTGCTGTGAAATCTCCAATTTTCTCTCTATAATATTGACACAATGTCGATAACAAAAGGTGAACAATCAATTCAAGAACAGATGAAAACAACTAAAATCGAAGAAATGACAGTTTTTCAATAACTCAATTATCGTTACAATCCTCCAATAATTTTTCTTTTTCTCGTCATCACATATTTATACAGTCGCATTAGGTCGCAAAATTATTGTACTTGAGAAAGGGTCTCTGACCTATGCGATATGGACGTGTGTCATGCATTACATTAGAAAGTTTTCTGGTTGTGACATGTACGTGCAGGCTGATAAACCTCGTTGATAGTAACTCGCGTGTAAATTATACATTAGTGTTTATATACATTTTAATATGTGTCAGTGTCTATATGGGATCGTACAAGCTAAGAAACAGGAAATAAGTAGTAGAGTGGCGTCTTGAGGAGGCAATTGCCTTACGGTAACGGACATTGGTGCGCGCTTATATGTATAACTATATATGTATCTGTATGTATACACATACATAACTTGAGTTAGTGAAGACGCCCGAAGTATACGGGGGTGGCGTAGAATCGGGGTTGGCGCTCAGTAGGGGTCGGGAGCCCGAGCGACGAGGTATATCCTCTCTCCTTTTTCGATTCAATATATCCGTGCCACGCTCCAGTTGCTGAATTGTCATTGAGCCTAACGAGATGGCACTTAATCAAGTATTGAGCCATTAGTCGACGCACAATACAGTGACGAAATACGTTGACGTATACAAAATTATACCTACATGCACATGAATTAAATATACATGCATCTATATATTTATGTATCGTATTGCGTATATTTTACAACTCATTGTCATTATATTTCTGATGTTATAAGGTCGATACTTTGATGTCAGAATTGGAAAGACTTCAAAAGTTGTGATTTGCCGCTCGAGTATGGGGAAGAAAAATATCGAGCGGGATTAATTACAGTGTTGAAAGTGTTTGAAAACAAGTCTAAAGTGATGAATTTTTGATTGCGTATAAATTAGTAAATTTAGATGAATGATTTTATATAGATCGATGATGTTGCTGGTTGAAAGATAAGCGTGAGAAATCCACCTCGTGTTTAGTCGAAAACTTTGCAAGTGGTCGACATTGCAGAGAGGTTTGGATAATCCTCGAATTACAACGTCGACTAGTGCTGGCTTGGGTCGACATTCGCCGGATTAACCCCCTTCAATGGGATCAAGGAAAGGTGTGTTGAATGGGATAAAGAAGGAGAAAATGAAAGGAGGAAGAAAAATGTGAGGAGCTTAGGACACAAATAGCACGAAAAATTGGGGAGTGAAAGACAAGAAGAGATTAATGAGTAAAGTGTCATGAAATTGTCCATCAGAGTAGAAGGGAGCAGAATACATACGGGATTACCAAGTTAGATATCAACTGATATAGATGATAAGCTCGTAAAAATTCAGTGGAATATAGTGATGATATGTCACTGATGCTATAAAAGACACTGTTGAGAAGTGAGCACAAACATATACACGTCTACTCATATATGTAATCAGATTCGATTGAGTGAACGAAATTATCTCTATGAGGCAATTGATCCTGTGGGGTCAACGTTAGCACTCTCAGTTAGAGATCATGAAAATTTGTTATTCAACGACCATGAATAACGCTATGAAAGACGAAAAAATGTCTATATTCTAATTGATATTTCTATCCAACTTGATATTGGACAAAACAAAAAGAGTATAAAAATAGTAAATGATAAAATGATGGAAAAATATACAAGAACGATAAAAAAAATTAAATATGTTATGATAAGTATTGATAATTTACAGCGAACGTTTTCTCGATTAATGGCAAGTGCCACAACCCTTTTCACGATATGAAGCTTGAAGGTTGTACATGAACGATAAGCGCAATTTAACGTGGTGCTTTGTGTACCCGCCTTGTGACAAAGACGTAGTGAACAAAACCCAACGTGTGCATGTATCATACATCTTGACATAAATACACAAAGTCGGTGGAATAATCTATGAAGACTTTAGTCAACATACGACTGAAATATGTCTAATGCATGGAACAGTGTTATGAATAATTTTTGTAGAATCATTGTGTGCACACAAAAATTCACTAAGATAATTTAGTGAGCAATAATTTGATAAGGATATTTTATGTCAATATTTTATCCAAATATTAAAAGAAAAAAAGCATTGAGTGAACGGAAAATTGAAACAAAATATTGATAACAAATGGAATGCTGAAGCTTAGACATGAAACTAGTCACACGTTTGAGAGGTTTCTCTTTGGGTTCATCATCGAACTCATCGACATCTGGCAGTGGTGGTGGTACAAATGGATCACCATCATCATCTCCTTCCGCATTGTCTACATCTACGCAAATATTCGTTGGCGATAAACAACGGCGTAGATCAAGTCGTGGCAGCAGTGGTAATATCAGTTCACCCGGCAGTGATCGAGAAAGCGATGAAGATATACCACCATCACAGAGAATTGTCCGTGATCGATCTAGATCTGTTTGCATGCCCGTTCTCACCTCATCGCAATTGAGGCATTTGCATCGACGTGCCAGCCATCATGTGTAAGGTCTTACATTCGTAATAAATATTTATGAATTGGCATAGGAAAAAAAGAAATAGATCGGAAAAAATCTGGATAGGGGAAAAAATATGAAAATTGCTTCCTTCGAATTTTGATTGCAAAACTTTCCATCGCTTTGTACAAGAGTTTGAATGGGGTTATTCACTGTGAAAGTTTTCACGTGGATTATTTCATTATTTTATCACATTCACAAATACTGTGCGAATAAAAAATCGGTTTGCAATATTCAATTTGTATTGAGTTGATGTTATTTAGAGGCGTATGACTCTCAATAGCTGTTTTAGTGGAAATCTTCAATATGTTTATCAGTAGTTGAATAACCAGAAGCAATAAGGAAGGGTGAGAGCGAGATGGAGAAAACTTTTCGATGAATCGATATATATATGTATGTACATACTCGTGTCTATATTCTCCTGCCGTGTTGTGTAAATACATACACAGAATGGGTATTGCACACCCACGATACTACTACCGCGATGGGGTTCTCATTAACCCAGATATATTCGGTAGAATCGTGCAAGAGATGAGTGATAAAAAAAAATGGGGATAGCGGAAAAAAAATTGGAATGCTAAAAACAAGGTGGGAAGACGCAGTCGGTGTAAATAAAAATTCTCTGGAACGAAGAAAAGTTTCTATACTTATTTTTTTTTCTTCTTTCATTTGGCACACTGCTTCAATAATTTATTAAAGCTAAAATAAGGTATTTACTTCTACGAAATTGTGGAAATAAGAGACGGTCAACTGATGCGCATCGAGGCTTTAAATTGTCTATTGTATGAGGGTGCCGTTATGAAGTTTTTTGTATAGTCAGATTTAATACTTTCTTTTTCCTATTTCATTTTTTTTTAGATCGTCCACCGACACCACTGCGAGACGAGGTGTATTGTCAAGGCGTTGCTATGGAAGCGTTGAAATGGTAGAACTATTATAAAATTCAAGAAAAAAAATTTCAATTGGATTTTATGACTGCATTGTGATACATTCATTTTTTAGCTGCCACAAATTGAGCAGGACGGGGTGGAAAACGGTCGGAGATTCCGTGTGGAAAATGGTGATTCACCTGGTGAAAAGGAAGAGGTATATAAATGCTCATCAAACATATCAGAGAGAGTTTAATTGCTTCAACATATATAGAATTCTATATTCTATAGGTGTTGTTTGAATGAAAGTGAGGAAAATGTTTGAATTCCATGTCGAGATAAAGTTATATGAAATGTTCCAGATGTTCGGGTCCCCGAGTACGCCTGTGCTCGAGAATCCTGAATACCAGACACGTTGGTACTTCAAATATTTCCTCGGCAAACGTATGTACAATTGTTCGTAGAAGTGATTTATCACCAGCCAACCGTAATTTTACTTTGTAATTCTGATTTTCATCGCGCTTTTGTCGACAGTCCATCAGAATTACATTGCATCAGATCACGACAGAAATCCACTGTTTTTATCGGTGGTTCTTAGCGACGGTGGTGATCAATGTGTACCCCACTATCGAGTTATTCTCTGGAGACGTACTGTGAGTGTGTATTTTAACACTCGATTGAAGAAAAAAAGAAAAAAAAAAGAAAATCCTAAAAATAATAGATGAAATTGTTAGATCAAAGAAATTTTTTCCTTTGTTATTTATAGGGAGCACAAAAAATATCTTTGCCTTACTCATCCAATAAATCGATGACAGTAAAACAGATATTAAGGTTTGTCTAAAAAGTTTGGAAAAAGATATTGAAATATTGGAAATTTTATAAACCAGTCCATTCACAACGGTTAATTCTTATTTTAGTAATTTCTTTGGAATGGAAAAATTTGACAAAGCACCTCGAGAAATTTTCTCAACTGAAATACAGAAGGTATGAATATATATTTAAGATCGAATTTCGTAACACTCATAAGGGTTTGGATGATGGTACACATTAGATTTTAATCCTCTTATTTAACAGGATCTTTTATTACTCGAAGAACAAGAGGGTTCGGTGAATTTTAAATTTGGCGTTATATACGCTCGAGAGGGCCAGACAACTGACGATGAGATGCTATCCAATGGTACTTGCTCATATAAATATTCACAAGTGAATTCAATAGAACTTTCAATCAATTCAAAATCAACTGTTGTTTGATGATGAATAAACAATAAATCTTTCTTCCTTTGATAAAAGATCAACTGCTTTCGCTTTCAGAGAGGGCAAGCTCAGGGTTTGAAAGGTTCTTAGAGATACTAGGCGAAAGAATTCGGCTCAAGGGGTGGGACAAGTACAGAGGCGGGTTAGACGTCAAAGGTGAATGCTTCGTTGAATTTTTTTTTCTATCATTTTCATGAAAATAAATAAAAGTCTACAAATGGAAATAATGCTTTCGGCATTTTTTGTTTTTTCTCTCGATTAATTCAGGTGACATGACGGGTAAAGAGAGCGTTTATACAGTTTACGCAGGCCACGAGGTCATGTATCACGTCAGCACAATGTTACCACACTCCAAGGACAATCCGCAGCAACTCGAGAGAAAGAGGCATATTGGCAACGACATTGTCAACATTATTTATACCGATGATCCAACTGTCTTGGATACATTCAATCCAAATTGTATAAAGAGTCAATTCACACGTAGGTCACATTATTGACTCAATAAATTCATTTACATCACAAATATAGGTGTGATAAATTGAAGAAGAAAAATAATAGACCTATAATTTATTTTTCAAGATGTTTTTGCGGTAGTTACTTTAAATGAGAATGGACTTGGATGGCGAATAGCTATTTATTGCGACGAGAATGTTCCACTGTTCGGGCCAAGTTTACCGTGCCCTCCGGTGTTTGAGGATCCCTATAATTTCCGGGAGTTTCTGCTAGTAAAACTGATCAACGGCGAGAAAGCTACCTTCGATACACCAACTTTCTCGCGTAAGCGCGAAAGGACCTTGGATACACTCCTCCGAGATTTGTATCAAGAGCATACACAAGACAGCAAGGGGAACGTAAGTTCTGTACGTAAGCGAAATAAATTGAATTCATCTGACGCGAATTAGTAGTCAACCTTGTCCCAATATTAGTAAACTATGATACACTTATTTGAATGAATAAATGTTGATATGCATGGATGTATTGCCCCAGAGATATATAAACGTGTTCATGTCTCGACGTCCAGATGTTCGATAGTGGCCTGTTATCGCTGGATTATCAAATAAGCTAGCCAATGTGTCCTACAGTAATTTATCGTGGTCTGGCTATGAATTTCCTGCGTAGATAATAATTTATTGATTTGCTCTACAATTCATATATAATCAAATGTATATATCCGCCTACTCAATGTGCAGAGTATGCTGAATCGACGTGCACTATCAGATGTCGTTGAAACTCCTGGACGTAGGCGAGAGGAGACGAGGGCAGTAGAGATGGTTCGTGTTGGACAGGCACTCAAACTCGAGGCAATTGTTCGAGGGCTTGCACCTACATCGCTGGCAACGGTTGGCCCTCTAAAACCACGGCCTTGGGAACCACGATGTATTTATCCCGACTTTCATCACGAGTTAGTTTGCGGTGACGTTTGGTTGGAAAATAAATTAATTCTGGCGACGGAAAATGGAACATTTCTAGTTGAAGGTCAATTACATATTGAAATCGTTTGTAGAAGTGATTGTCCATTGAATTCAATGAACAAAGAGGATTATTTAATTCCATCTGGGAAACTATTATCTCTCGATTAATTCTTTTTTTCTGTTCATATAGATGGGACTGCGGACAAATTGCTTTTTGACAAATCAGTTCAAATAAAACAACTCAATATAGTTGAACAACATGGAATCCTTCTTTTTAGAGCTGGCGATAAAGGAAAAGAAAGTAACGTTTATGTTTATCGATTGAGCGAACTTGTTGGCGATGAAAATGTGACGAGTATCGATTACAATTCGTTCGAGGAGGATGACGAAGAGATTGGTAGCTTTGCTACTACTACTTCAAATCAAAATACGTCACGTCCGTCTATTGTTCGAACACGATCACATGTGAAAGAACGAAAGCTGGATAGAACACGAGCTTGTCATTTATACAGTATAACAAGACCTGGTGGTTCTCATCTTCGAATGGTAAATTTCAACAATTGAGTTGAACAATGATACGAAAGACCATTTGAATGATATTTATGCTTGGTTTTAGTGTGTGGCTGTAGGTCGAAGATTGACTGTTCTTCAATGGAAACACAATGCCGCATGGACTACCTGGTGTTCAGCAGCTGATACTGACACAATTGATGGATTTTTATTGTTGAAGGAGTTTAATGCTTCCGAATCACCGTCAATAGTCACAATAATTGAGAGCACAGAGCCAGGAAATGAATGGTTACTCTGCTGCGGATTGAAACATCATTTTGAATTGATATCCTCTGATGGTGGTACAAGATTACTTCACATGGAAGCATCAATGAAGCCCCATATTATAGCAGCATTAGATTTGTGCGAGGATGAAGAACCTGAACTTTTACTATGTTACAATAATACATGTCACTTCCAAAAATTGTCTGAAGACACTGCAGCATCAACAGAGTTTGATTTCAATTGGAATTCAGTACCAGTTGCTGTTGCGTGTGCCTTTCCCTATGTTATTGCATTCACATCTGACACAATGGAGATACGTTTAATAATTAATGGAAATCTTGTTCATACAATAGCCATGCCGAATCTTATGCTTATCACATCGAAAAGTGATATTTATTTTACTACAACTGCACCGGAATTCATGGCGAATAAATGTGAGAGAATACGCGTTGATGCGCGACCAGATAAAGAAGAACGAAGTAATAGTCCACCGTCCTCACAATCCAGTGTGTCAAGTAAGGCTGAAAAATTATCTCAAGTGTAATGATATTTTTTGTCATATCATCTATCCTCACTATACTTTTCAGACTCTCAAAGTGATTCGAAGCCATTGAGGATTTACCGAATACCGTTGCACACATTGTCAAGATCAACACCGTCAAATTGTAATCAAAGACGATGTCCGAGTCCAGTGGAACCCGAAATTTTGAGCGCACAGCCCACAATTGATTCAAATTTTTTGAGTGTTGAACCACACAGACTACTAAGTCGTTCATGCAGCAGTAGTCCAACACCAAATTTGGCGGCTTCCTCGGCGAGTACGCCGAGTAAGTAGAAAATAATGAGTGCAAATAATCACAATAAGAATATTTTTATTTTTGGACACAGTCCATATTGCCAATTGTTTGTGGGCGTATTTGGTTTGTTTCGTTGAAGGGAAATAAAATTTTTGAATTGAACCTTCAATTGTTGGTACTGGATAAGAAAATGTAAGGTAGAAGGAAATGTTGATTGATATTTAGAACGATATAAGTGATTGATAATTTGTTTTGTAGAACAGTGCAGTGCGCCGTTCTCGTCTTCCTGGTTCGAAGTCACGAAAAAGTAATATTATATCTATTAGAAAAAAAAGCCTCTCGCTCTTTTACTCCCCTAAGATTTATTGTGTGCAATTCATTCATAAATTATTGCACGCAATTTTTCGTGTTCATTGTAAAGAATATCGCGACGAAGAAAAAGCAAAACCATTAAATAAATATGGAATTATGTTCTAATGACAATGCAATATCAATGTCCTACCCTAATTAGTATCATAATTCGAACAATATCTTAAGAATTCGATATTATAATATCACATCGATCAATATGGATCAATATAAAGATTTGATTGCATATCGGAGGTCGATATCAATCAAACTCCTCAAATACTGGGCATTCATCATCTCATCATTCAGACCACGGTCTCATTATAATAAAAATCATTGGAAAAATCGAGAGGATGGAATTTCCACCTCATTTCAATGATAATAATCAACTTGGAATAGGGATTGATGAATGAGTGAAGAAAAGCAGGAAAAAGAAAACTAAAAAAACATTTTTTCACTCACCACTTCTGCTGCTGCCTTCGACCTTCAAATTTCTTCAAGTAATCTCATAAATACAATTGCACTCACTCAACACTTCACACTCATCGATATGGACGTTCGCGTGCTCATAAACAATATGTAAATTAACAAAAAATCTACAATACTATCGATCGTTTGAAATAATGCAATTCTCCGTCGTTTTTCATAATAAATCAACGGGAAATATGATAATGAAATAGACGACAAGTGTAACGGGTTAAAACATTAATTCTGAGAATTGTGTACGAACTAATTTTGTGGCATATTCACACTCCGACTCGTTATACGACTTTGTGATAAAATAAAATTACATTCTTGTACGTACTCACTTGGAATATTCCAATTACTCTCGGAGGGCATTAAATTGCTGTAAATTTTGGAGAAATAATTGATGAAACTTTCGGATCGCGGATCAAACTTAGAGACGCTCTGCTAACGGTTTCAAAGATGGCGACCTGCAAAGCCTCCCGCCTTTCGTGAAGGCCAATCAAAACGCAGGGTGAAATTGATTAGTGAATTTAAAATAGCGTCGGTTTTGAATTCGCGCCTTTTAATCGGATATTACAAGCGATGGAAATATTTTTGGCGCGCGATTTTAAATCGTGGGATTTAATGTAACGGTTTTTATGTCTGTATATACAGACACTCATCACTTAACTGCGGAATACAGGTACATGTTTGATAATTGATAGCGATATTAATTATTTTTCTATAATTGATACATTCATAGCAGGTGGTAAAGATAAGGAATATTGGTGATTTTCTTATATAAACACATTCATATTACACAAGCGAAAAATGACACTTGCTGATTATGTATATAGTGGGGACACAATTTCTTTTTTATCAATATGCAAACCATCCGTATTTGCGATGCTTCAGAAATATTGTATTGCGTCGCAGTATTTTCACGGCGATCGCATATTCATTTATTGACATGTTCAGTGGCATTATGAATTGTATCCACTATATTTTTATACTGATGAATGGTCAGAGCAGGAATAAACCCTTCGTGTTTTTGGCTTGCCATGTTGCTTTATTGACCTCAATTTTTTCAATACAATATTTAGGGATGATAACAATGAAATAATTCTATTATATCTATTTGTTGTTCGCTGGAATACATATATGAGGTTGATAGTTTAACCAACTGTAGACAATTTGAGGATTTAGGGTTCAAAATGTTGACCAATTATTCCTGACGAAATTCAATATGAAACTTAATCCACCCACCCGTACATCTAGTAGCCAGATTTTTGCTGACAGATAGCTGTAGTATCTTCTAGAGATGCGACGTGGACATAGAAATTAACGTCGTCAGGATTGTATACACCAAACTCCACTAGTTGAAGTTTATCAGCGAGAACGTACAACTGTTTTGTCGTTGGCTGAATGATGACATCATTCGGGAAGATGAATGTCTGATTATCCTGAGCAAGAGTACCTGAAAGAGGACATGAGATGTGATGCGTCATAAAGTGGTTCGCCACAGATTCATTGGAAAATTATTCTCATTTCACATGAAAATTGATTATTTACGGAATGTCTGAGGGTTCAATTTTGTATGTGTGTCCCAGCATGATATAGCATTCCTATTGATTTGAGTAAAATAAATGATACCAGTATTCCTTTCAAACATTGATGAGGTTCCCTGAGTGTTGGGTCCTTTATTACCAGCAAGATGGAATCGAAGGAAATAATGCGGATCAGCGAGTGCAGTCTGGTTTTGTAGAAGACTAGTGCAGACTTCGAACTCGTTAAGGCTACCGAATGCATGGAAATACAGAGTCTTGTAACCATCTTCTTTTGGTGTACTCAGAGCCATTCCGAATACGCCATCAGTCCATTGAAATATTGTGCCATTCACATTATAGAAACCTGTCAAGCGAATAAATGAATTTCAGATGCCTCAATCAGCCTGCATTGTATGATTGGAGAAAGAAATTTACTATTCAATGGATCAAGGTTGAAATAGTTGTGAATAATTCTCCACGAGTCATTTTGGGCCATGCTATAGACAACAACTGCATAAGATCCAAGATCAGAAATGTATACGTATCCGTCATTGCAGTTTTTCGAGTCAACGTCTATGACAATATCAGCAAAGAAGGTGGCATCGGTAACGTCAGTGTCTTTAAAGTTGTATGACAAAACAATCTATGAAGAAAAATGGAGAAAGAGTGTGCATACATAATTGACCATAATCATTTCCAACAATGCATCATGAAGAATATGAATGTGTTTCTATATCTTCATTCTTTCTCATTACCTCATCTGTATTCAAATCAATCGCAATTAATTGTTTCGGATGTATGACGGTATTGTCACCGAGCATATCATTAAGACCGCTATCCACTGTCCAAAGTCGATCGCACTCATCGATTCTCACTCTGATACCATTGACGATAGAACCGGGAGCATACATGTTATTTAAATCCCAACTTGGATAGGGATTGAGTAACGGTGATCTATTCTCTGTACGAATAGAAAAAAAAGGTCTTTGATATATAGGCATTGTCTGGAGTCGGGGCGAAGACAGATATGAACCAATACTGACTCGTCGCAATGGCCTCAGTTATATTTATGTAATTCAAATTAGCTGCAACACCTGTCTTCCAACGTGGAATTGTTAGAAAAAGCTTATCACCCCAAACATTCAAACTTGTTGGGACCATATTTATCTGAACATAATCTCCAGATGCTATTAAAGAGTCGCGCAGAGTGTCATTCGGAAAATTGTACTCCATTTGCTTCCATGAGAACAATATGTCAAATGGTTCTTCACAATTGACTACTGTCAAAGCCACCAGTAACAAAAACCACCACATATTGAACGACCCTGAAAAAATATAATGAAAATAAAATCGTCAGGCACATCCGATTGAACAAACATTTTTTTTCTCTTCAGTTTCCGAGTGACAATCGAACCAGTCCCCAGAATAGTTCATTGGTTTTGTTACGACAACGTTATTGGTATTTTCATTGTCTGCTCATCGTATTACCACACCCAATTTTCGACGTATTCACCTGACTCTTCTATCCATCATTTACGCTTCAGTTCACGATTGAATTAATCGCGTCCGCAAAAACTTGCAAATAACCATGCTTATACAAACACCCGCATTGGCTAGTTTCCAATGAACATTCCCAATCAAAACTTTTTATTACAACTTGAGTACAATTCTGATGTGATGATGAAATTGCATATTGCGAACCACTCATTACTCTGTGGTAATCATACAATGAAGCATAATGATGGATAAGAAGGCAGATATTGACAAAGAGTTTTAACTCAGCAAACATGCATGTTTGTGCGAATTACTCGAGGGCACTTTCTCCGTTTAAATATTGACACTGCGATTACGGAAACATGCATGAACGCTCGGCAGTCCTTTTATTTGTTTCCACATGCACATCTACATGTCCTCTGTTATGACATCCAATTATGTGGATGATGATCATACATGAGATGAAAATCAATGTTAATTCTCTTGATGTTTATGACTGATACCGACTATAAATTACCGCACGATAAAAGTTGCGTAAAAAATTATTACAACATTATATGAAAATGAGATGGTTCGCATCCCTCTCGTTGAGCTACAATATACTCAATGTTTTTTCGTCTTTCAGAGACGTACAAAGAATGATCAAGGTATGTTCTGGTCTGGAGTAGATGAAACTTGTAATTGTTATGAAAAGAAGTGTATACTTACACGGAATAGAAAATCGTTGAATGTATGGAAGTAAATTAAATTGGATGCTTTTTTTTTTGCAAATCAAGCAACACACCACTCAATAACTAAATTGTAGTTAGATGCCTAGAGAACGGTTAGACCGTGAATGGTATTATTACAACGACCACGTCCTCTTATATAGTCAGTCATCGTTCATGGTTGGAGGTGGTACACAGTGGAGATAAGTTAAATTTATAAATTTGGAAATGGGCATCGTAATACAATGACAATGCGCAAATGTCAACTGTCCATCCACTTGATGATACAATTCTGAAATAAGAATTGCTATCAAATAAATAAGCTCATTAACTCTGGCATTGTGAAGGACAAAATCGAGTGTAGCTTCCGAAATAATTATTCTCCAGTGGTTTCATATAACCACAAGGAAGTTCCAATAGACAGAAATTGTTTATTTACCTTATCGAAATTTCAAATTAGTATAAAAGTTTCATACACGTCATGGCCATTACTCAATGCCCACCATGGTGCGATAAGAATGACTTCTAGGATACATTGAGGAAAAATTTTGCAATGCCAATGTCAGTGTATATTTTTGTATGTATTTATTCATTTATGTAGTTAGACATAATGAAAGGGCTTGCGTGTTCCTCAGTACTTTGTGTCATCCACGATTGTTTGGTGGTTGTTTGTTAGCAATTGTTTATTTTATTTGTTTTTTCCTTCACTCTAATTATTTGAATACGGATAATTGAACTAGTAGGTGAGAACTGTGCTCAGAGTATAAACAAAGCCAACGGTGAAACCGTTGAAGTAACACAGTGGTCTGGAAAAGTAACTTTAGATTGGATCCAGATGGCGTTGATTAGCCGTTTAAGTTGATATTCAATTCATAGGCTAAACCCTTCTGGAATTCCAATCTGGAACCCTTCAAGATGTTTTCCAAGTGAATATTGAGATAGATGTGGCCCAGTTTTAAATTGTTGAAGGAAAATTGTCAATGGAGATAATTACTGATAAGGATTAGACCTGCAGTGAAGTTATAATACAGGTTATGATGGTATGGTTTTCGTTGGCATAAACTGTTACACAGGATACGAGGCTGCATTGAATTTGCGAACATCCTCATACTCGAACTGTGTGATTGATTAATAATTTCATATTTTTTGTTGCGTTCATTTCTCACACCGTTCTTATATTTATCTAGGAGTACGTAGAAAAAACTATAAACACTGTGATTAAAGTCGCTTTTATGCATAATTACTGCATTTTTTATTCTTTACAGAATGATATATGACAATAATTATTCTCAGAATATTTATACGCAATTGAGTATGATGGTATTCTAGGATCGGATAATTGCAGATGAGTTAAAGAAATAAAAGACAATGTGATACAAAATACGATGTTTATTTACACGATTGAGAAGGCACACTGCGGAAATATAAAATTTATATGCATCCTTTATACAAGCAGTACAATTTCATTTTTCCCACAAACAAGCTATAGAATTAATCATTTGATTGTATTGTGTTGGGAACGAGCATCAATTTTATGTGCGTCGTTGTTGAGTCGTTGATATATTTTATAAATACTGCGTCGATTTCTATTACACTGTCACACCGTTAACTTTGTTAATGAATTGCGATGATGAGAAACAACATTTTTTAATTATTAAAAAAAATCATTTTTCCTTCCGTTCAATGAGTATAGCCCTGTTCTACATGATATGTAATAAATAAGAAACGGGGAATGATTATAGTTCGCCTCAATTGATGTACGCCCATTCAATTCTGCTCGTAAAATTTTACACGTTTAAATGATCTGTATAATTCAAAGTGCAGCTTCTGCTTCCACATCTTTCACCATTAAATTTTTTTTCTTCCTAAACCAGAGAGAATAAAATGTATAATCAATTTTCAGGTATCCAACTTCACGAGAAAAGTGATCCATTCTGAAGATAGTGTCATAACTTACTTTCCGAAGTCTTCACCGTCTTGCAGAGTTTCTGGTAAAGTGCAGCCATTGGTTTCGGGAAGCACAAGAGTCAAGGCTGCACCAAGAAGTGGTAAAATTCCGAATAATGTCGGTGGGAGCCACGCTCTGACTATACTCTACGGAATCAGTGAATGATTGAATTATTGAGCTCGAGGTGAGATTAATGTGAGAGAAACAACTTTATTTACCAATGAAACTACAAAAGGAGCAACCATTGATCCTAATCTCGCACACATACTGCAAGTTCCTACACCAATATTTCTTACAACTGTCGGAAATAGTTCCCCGGAGAATAAATACACAGTGGTGAAGGACACGGACATGCCAACAATACCAAAGCATGCGAAAATCAGTCTCAACCATTCGGCACCTACGAAAGACAATGTGATAAACATATTTGTCAGAGATAAAAATTGAATTGGCTTCATAATTGAACTTACTTCGTGGCACGGTGATTAGTAGTAATGCTGCGATACCTGCCGTGATATTACTTATTATAAGAGTAATTCTTCTACCAAGTTTGTTCATTGCCCACCAAGCAACAAAGTTTCCAGGAATTTGGGTAACACCTGATACCGCAACATTCACGAATATATTTCCTCCAACTTGTCCGATGTACTGACTCATACCAAAGAGTCCCATTCCACATACTAACCAATTGAAAAAAATCGCTATTGATTTCACTCTCATATTTGGCGTACGAAAGAGATCAATGAAGCTTGCTGAATGATCGGAAGCTGTTTTTCTCGAGTGCTGAAAATAGATTGAGCATTTATATTTATTTCATAATATATATTCGGAAAATTTGGACGAAAAAATTTCACTCACCTGATGCAAATAATGTTTTCTAACTAGATCAGGTATATCCTTGTCTTCAATTTCATTCACTTTGGCAGCTTTCTTGAGAACTGAACACGCAGCTTTTTGTCGCCCAACTGCCAGTAACCATCGTGGTGATTCAGGCACAACCCACCAATAGCCTAATAAGATTATTGACGGAAGAGTTAATGCCATTTGAAGATGTTGCCAATGACGGAAATAGTATCCCATTCCCGCCAAGGACATGTGACCCAAACTAAAAGGAATTTGATAGAGTACGGTGATTGCAGCACGGTATTGTGTTCCAACAATTTCCATACAAATAACATAGCTGGTGACCATTGTGCCGCCAGTTGCCATTGCACTTAGTAATTTGAGGCATAGAAGCGCCGGAAACCATGGGACAATTGCACAACCTATTCCTGATACCAATTGGAGCACTACGGATATCATCAAGGGGATTTTCCTTCCATACCTGGAACACGATAAGGTATTCAAAAATTTACGGTACATCATTTCGTTCTTCATGTCGATTTGCACTTTTTCTTTTACCTGTCTGCCATGGTGCCAAACGTTATATTACCAAGTAGAATTCCGAACATAAGTATTGATTGTTGGATATTCGCATAGTGAGCACGATTACATACCAAACTCCACTGAAATAGATAATAGATCAAATGTAGTAATCTCATACCTGATACAAGTAATATGAATTTTCATCCAATGAATTCTGTTTTACTTGAGATATTATTGTTTCAGGGAAAATGCTTCTATCAAATTCCCATTCTTCACAGTCCATATGAGTTCCGTTGACGCTTACGATACACTGATCCTTTGATGGTGTACGAGCTGGGCTGGTGCAATTAAATTTTTGATTCTGTGGCGCCATAAATACAATCGCTAGTTGATGCCATGCTACAGGAAATTTCACGAGGGATATAGCAAGGCAAACGAAAATTTGCCATCTACCTAGACCACCGAGTGCCTCCTGAATGGCATCCACTTCTTCATACTCGTCCGTCTTGGTACCTTTTTCGGGGACGACATTTTTACCGTTCACTTCCACTGCAACAGATAGTAAAGAACAGATAAAAATAGCAGATAAATTCTATTGATGCATTCAATTGTATAGACTATTTGTAATGGAAAATGCGTAACGTATTGTAGAAGTTCTGGTGAATGTTAGTACGTTGAGTGTACATAAAGTCTGGGTGCGTGTTGGAATTCTAGTGAATGCAAATGTGCTTGCATTCCACCGAGACTTGAATAGAACATACAATCTCCTCTTGATATGAGAAATCTGCTATAGCGCAAAACGATTTCAAAATAGAGACGCAAAATATTTGTATTCTTTGACGTCATTATTCAATAAATTAGAAGCAATTCAAAATTAGAAAAACAATCTACAACTGGATGTAAATATTTTGGTGTTGAATTGTCCACATCACAGAAAACCAACATCCAATCAACATAAACTTGCGGCACGAACGCAATTTCCAATATGCACATGTGACAATTTCTACGAACTAATTTGTTTACTACTGGTATGCCAACTTATGCAACATATATGTTGCGAATGATTTGTGTTTTCGTAGAAGCAGTTTAATCTCTCTACAATGATGAAAAGAAAATGCACAGGAGGAGTGTCAGTTTGACGTCATGTAGCGGTATCGTGAGTGGATAAGACGGTGGGTGTGCGCGGTTCTTAGCCTATCGGATTGGCTCGTGAACAAGATATGATATATATGAGACAACAAGTCAAGTCATTAGAATGAGAGAGCCGGATAGTTGTGAATTGGCTTCCATCGACTATGTAAAGCGACGCGATGTCGGTGACGGTTCACTACAAATATATATAAGACAAACCAGGCGCCAATAATACTGGCATGCAGACACCGCAACCCGTTACCAAGTGGACCTTTTGCCTGTATACTTAACTATTGCATGCGAGGATGATCATTTGCAATCGTGAGAACCCGGGAAAAATAGCAAAGAATTATTCAGTAAAATATGACTGAAGAAAATGCCTCGATGATGCCGTATTCTCAAAAATAATGAGATAGAAATTCGATCAAACGTCTATGATTTCACATAAAGTCAGATATAGTTGTAGAGTGAGTGGAAGAAAATATTAGATACTGCTCGAGAAATAGAGATTAAAAATATCGGTAGTCAAAGTCTGCGCCAAAGGCCAAAGGCCGATATATCAGTATTTAATTCGATTAAATGTCTTTGAAGAAAGAAGACTGAATGATTCATCCAAGTCCAAGTAAATACTAAAGATTGATACTGTATTTCTAGCTGGTTTATTCCAACATTTCTATTCACTGAATCTATATACTCTGAATTGAATCACAACCATGTACAATTGTCTGATATAGCATGGAGTACGACGCGGGATGATACCAGAATCATAACTGAATCGTTCATGTAACTACGACAAATAGCCCCTTTATAATTCCATTAATATAATTCACGCGCTATATATAATCTTCCTTGTCGAACATGTATTACAGAGCTTCACCAGGATTCCCATGACTGTATTTGAAATGCATTATTATTAAATTAGCAAACATAAATAATTCATAGATTGAAAATGAAGTAATAAATATTAATTTGTTCTCTAATACGTATTTTTGACCAAACTAATGACTAGACATAGAAGATTTTGTGTACTTATGTGCAGTTACTTATATTATTGGATGGATTCATGAATAATAAATTCATTGTCATTCAGAGGATTCACACTTTGACCATGACTCCTGGATTTTTCAATCGTAGCATTCGATAATGAGTACATAAATAAATGTAAAAGATACTGGTATAGTCGGTTAGTGATCATGAAACAAGAGTAAGCCTTCAAATATGGCTTGCATCAGAACTCAACCTTGCCGTCTTGATTGAGTACATTGCAAATATTCAATGCACACTTGGATTTTCCCGAGACAAGTCACAGTCCTTTTTTTTCTGTCGCATATTATTTTTTTCCTTGGAGGAAATGCGTTTCATATAATTAATAGTTTTACTATTCTAATGAGTGATTCTAATGCCTTTAATTATTCTTAAAAAAAGTTGATGAATGAATCATACCGTAGCTGTTAGTTTGATTTTTCTTCATATCACGGGCTGATGCCGATCAGTTGCGTCACTCTCAAGTGAATCCTCTATTTAAACTCTGGTTGTTTGCTAATCTGCAAAAAGCGCAAATAAGTCGTTAGATTGGGATATTTGTTGTTTGATTTCTTTGAATTCTGATGACGTACTGATTGCAATAATTGATGAGAAAACAGTATAAACAACGTTGCAAACAAATTTTTTCCGACGTCAAGCAAATACAATAGCTTATGAGTCTTACACTGAGTTCTCATGCTTTATTGTGCTAATATGCGTCAATATAATTGGTATGAGCAAGCAAACATATTTAATCACACTTTCCTGTCTTTATTCAATTAAATGGCAGTAAAATGAAGCAAATATGATATGAGTTTATTACATCTTCATGAAAGAAATTAAGCTCTGTCATATATCATGTACAATAATTGATGCAGCCAATTGACATTGGATTTTCCTTTATAAATTAGAAAATGTAAATATCAGCGTGAATTCTTCTTTTGCATAATGAATAACTTTAATCGAATGCAATAAAACAATATGCATTTGTATTCACTGTCATTCCATGTATTCATTATTATTCATATCCTCGAATCATTAATAAATATCAGCAGGATTTTTATTTGTAACTTATTCGAATATCTCACGTATGATGTGGAAATTATAATGTATCAAACGACAATACTTTCTGTTCATCGTATTAAATTGTCTAGCATTAAGATCTGTTAGTTATTACATCTTGAACAGATTTTCTATTCTATTTATTCTTGATCTACACATTCCATCTGTACCAAGAGCTATGGAAATGTAATTGTACACGAGCAGAGATATGATAATGAAGGAAGAGGTTTAATCAAGCATATGATCACTTGGATAATTGACTTGGGATGGTGAAATACCAAATGGTAACATGAACGAAGCGAACAGAAACTCGATAAGAAAAAAACGAAGGAGAAAGAAAAAATAAATATAAGTTCCAGTTTGAATATGGGATTGAAAAATTGTTGTAAACGGTGAATTGGTGTAGGTCACTTGTATGTACATGTCCGTCATTATTTTTCTCGAATTACTGTTATCAGCAGGCACAACTAATTGCTAGTGAATACGGACAACAACCTACATTGCGTCCATGAATACACATTTATGAGATCGTGTTGGTATTTTTACAGACACGAATCATTACGTTCAAAAGTTCTTTACCCTCCGCTTTCTTTGTCTTAACTACAAGTTTTCCTTTCGCTTCTACTATCCAAATGATTTATTATTATGATAATTATTTTTTTATTTTTCTCACAAGGATATCAATAGAAATGAGCTGAATAATTATATCACTACATTGTATGCAAATAAAGAATTTTTTCAGATTTTTCTATCCAGGAATTATTCTAAGGTACTGCATATAATTGATTTGAATATACGTGAAGACTCGATACTATTTATAGAGCAGAATTAACTTTATCTCCATACTCTATTCTGGATTATATTACGACAACACATTAATCCTATTCACCAAAGTCGATACGCAATATGTGACCCCTTTTTTTTCAACTCAGTTCAAGTACGAAGTCCAATATCTCATCATAACTCTGACGAAAATTAATTTTTTTTATGTCAGCTTTTTGTATTTTTCCATATGTTCAAATTTTTTTTATAGAAACATTGATCTTAACGCGGACGACGACATTGAATGACTCGTCAGATGATAAGTCTGACCCCAGGCATCTTCCTCTTTACATTAATACACATTTAAATACTGATTATATCGATGATTCAACAAATGAGCATACATTCGAAAACTCCTGAAGAATGATAGTAAACTTACACCATTTTTTTTCCAGATTCATCTTATTTGAAATTGTATTTCTATCAGTGTTTTATTATTTCTAAAGATTAGCAAAAGAATATTTCGAAAATTCCAAGCCAAATGTTTTATCATGATACATATATGTCACTGAATTCGAAGGGTGAAACTGTAAAATGTCAACCAAATATTGAATTACAGTACGAACAAAATACGCGCACTCCTACCCTTAGATTATACTACTGAAAAAATTGATGTATGACTTAATGATAGACATAATGTCATTCAACTTAGCATGAAAGTAACTTTGATGAGTTGAATGCGCTGGGGATAAAAATGATTAAAAAGTAATTAATTGAATTATCACGTGAAGATAAAAGTCATAATAATTTTGTTGAACTTAATTGCATGTTTTGTCTTGTAATTTCCAAATAGGAATGATACCATGTAATTTTCATAATACGGATTAATTTATCGCATAAGCATTTACATTTCAATTATGATTGTTGGATATTTAATCAATAAATATCAACTGACGTTTAAAGTCTGTAATGGAATTATATTAACATGCAGATAAGAATGACAACTACAGTGAGACATGATGACGACCATCAGCTAAAGGCGATGTAACGCGCATTGAAATTTCAATGACACGGTGACCGAGTACAAGTGCAGCAGTTGGTGCTGCTGCAACAACTATATCAAAAATTCGCCCATGACACGGTGATCGCAGTTGAGAATGCGTGGGTGATTGCATGCACGCGCGTGGCATGTATAAGTGTAAACAAAATTTCATCGTGACAATTTGAAATGAATTTGACATAATAACCAATCCAAACCATATGAAAAATATTGAGAATATCAAAATAACAATAAATCACAATGCTTTTTTCTGTCAACTTCAAAGTAATAAATATTCGATGATGTAGGTTCGTTGACACAGATTTGTGCTGGCATTCATTGTTGATGGGACAGGAATGTATTGTGAGATTGAATGATGGTGGAGCAGATACTTTCATGCATTGAAGTGGATGATCACTACTTTGATAATTAAATTTGTCGGATGAGTATTAGTAAAACAATTCAATGCCAACTTGCTTTGTTGTAAAGCCGAAGAATTTGTTGAGCACGGTAATGATGTTGGCTACACACATGTTAACTTTTTTCATTTCTATCTTCGTTGAGTGACTTTCAAACTACGTCGTGAAATACTTTTAAAGTTGGCAGCTCTAATCTTTAGAATTTATTTTATCTTATGAAGCCAACTTTTCAAGTTTATTTTGGCGAAAAAACTTCATGTTGAAGGTATTAACAATGAAAGTTTCTCAATTCTTTCGAAGATTTGTCCTGTTGTTTTTCCATTATTTAGTTTTCACTATATTTACCTGATAATTTGAAAGTTCGTGTCACTGACAGATGAATGGATTTTGGGCAGAATCAGGAATGGACGACGGCTCTGATGGACCCCGAGCCCTATCTGAAGTTGTCTTCTAACTTCCAGCACTTGGGTTCCTCGTCACCTTCTGTGTTCTCAATTTCCCGAGATGCGGATGTTGATTAATTATTCTCAATGTTGAAAATTAAATTCCCCTACACCTCAAATACAATTGTTTAATGTTTATTGGATGAAAAAATTCACACACACTGAAGTACCAAATAAATAAAGGAGAAATAAGATAAATTCAATAAGTATCAACAGGTTTGAATTGAAATCTCAATTATTTTCAGATTTTCCTCAAGTATCTCAATGTAAATTTCATCAATGGCAAAGTTTTTTTTCTAATTCATAAATATTGTCCCTATCTAATTGTAAATGTGTTTGTTGGCGCAGCAAGCGTTGCACGTCAACAACTGAAACGATGGGCAAGTTTGTCAAGCATAAAGTTGCTCTTGTAATGTGTTGGCCGAGCGCGCGCTACGCGTTATAGAGGAGAAGGAGCACGCTCTGATGGTGGTGGCGCCTGAAGAGTGGAAGGTCTTATGCAATTGGTGGTGGAGTATCACTATAACAACATATATATGCGATCATACAATTAATATTAAGAATAAACAATCATTTTAGTCGTCAAACTCATAATCTATGACATCCAATGAACTGCTTTTCATTTTGTGAAACGAATTCTTAATAATCACATCATGTCAACGACCTAACTAACTAATATGAGTCGATAAAAATTGATATCTAATCGATTATACAGCACGTGTTGCTAATTTATTACGCAGTTTTTTTTGTTCTTGAATACTATCGTAAACAAAGTGATACGCTAGGATGAAGGTCATGTCTTGTAATATTATACAAGATCACGATTATTGTTAAATCTTGATATGAATTGTGTAATGATAATCATCCGTTACATTTCGATATCAATCATTATTGAAGGGAGTCCAGTCATATGAAAAATGAAGACCCACCCTGCATATTTTTTTGTTGATATATTTCAAGAATTCTTGCAAGTAACTTACTGTGCAAGGCGATATACTGATATGTATAGATACATTGAATGCATGCAGGAAAAGCGAGATAGAAGACAAAAAGTTAATATTGCTATAAAATATTTGTATTTCTCTTTTCAGTTGTCTACCGGTCGTGGATTTCTCAGGCGTCCGTCAAACCCGCTCTGCCAGAGAATGTGGAAAGGCGCTGAAGGACTTGCTGGCGTTTCGACGTGTATCGCCATAAACTGCCTTAGGGGAGTGGTGCTGGTGCTTCAAGGCAGACACGTACAAGAGTTGATTTATAAAAATAATGTAGAAATAAATTAATGAAAATAGAATGAAGAGAAAAAATGACAGTACGAGATACGGGTTTGAGTTTGCGAAGGTGGGTTTGAAAATGAGATGCATTATTTCACTCAAATTCATAAACGGAAGTTGAATTTAAAATGTATTATTTAATTAAAATTTATATTGCAGATGGATAAATATTTTCTTAGTCATTTGAATGACCCGATCGTCCGCTTGAGATGCATTTTAATTAATTCACGTGCGTATATATTAAGTGGCTTGATTGTTACAAATTTGTTGAGCATGCTACTGTATGCAGAAATGGTAAGTGAATAAGTCGGGATAGAGCATCGACTCGATGCACCAGTCTCGTATATGTAGCGACCTTATACTCATCTGTACCGTTGTTGCCTCTTTCTTCTTCATCTGTATCGTTATTTTTCATGACTAATGATACAATACGCCAATGGAAACTTTCTGGAAACAAGATAAAAGCTATCAACGCCGGAAGGGGCTAACAAAAAGTAATGAAATCTATTCATGTATAGATATTGGATTGAAATGAGGAGGATTACGATGATATTTTGAAATTGGTTTTTTCATTGTGTGATAGCAAAGTAGAATAACGGAAGTGTCCATTATATGTGCAGGATGAAAAATGACATTTTTCTCATCATCAATGTAATGAAATGATTTTACGTCGTTATGAATTGTTATAGTAATTTATCAAGATAATGTTTAATAAGCCACAAATTTTTTTGTTGCCGTTGAACAGGATATGCGATTTAACAAATTAATTGTTGGATTGAGGTGTCCAGGCAACTATTAAACAACACTTTCAACCTCATGTAAAACTGAGAATTGTGTGGAAAGTTTGAGCTACAATGGAATGATTAAAATAGGAGGGAAAACCAAGCTTTATTTGATTATGAAAGAATACATACAAGGAAAAGAAGTCACAGATAACACGTAAAAAATATGTTGATATGATGCGATAGTTGTCACCCTAATTTCGGGCTATAAATTCTTGCTCGTTTCTATGCCAATGGAATATTTGTAATGCTGACTTTCTGATTGTTTGATAGAAATGAAAACAAAAGTATGAAACATGACGGAATCAAAGATCAAATTTCTCTTGAATAAATTGAATAAGCGATAATAAAATAGACGAATGGATTCAACAGTAGTAATTATAATCCTTTTTTTCATTCATACAAACGTGGTGAATATTTCCATTCTCTTATGAGAAATGAAGATGATGTAATGAGCAATTTCTTATTGCGCATCGTGTCGTATGTTGGCACTTTTTTTCGCGAAATATCTACATTATGTACATGATTAATTGGGTCATAAGTCATTCGTCTTCATCGGTAATTGATCAAAATTATTAATTATCAATTTGTGTTATCTATTGATGATGTATTGAGACAATGTTCATACCGACTGATGTCGATGAGCGGAGTCACTAGTCGATGATTATCGACGGTACGATAATATGTACCGATTGATTTCACGGCGAGATTGATTGTTTGTACTGCGTAGTTGGCGCGTGCAATAAAATAAATATGCCAGGCTATATGGAATAAAAATAACTGCACCTTTTGGCTGATGAATTATTACCTGTCGAGGAGAAATGAGGAACGTGTAAAGCCGTTGGGAAACATTCCACAATTATTATTACTAACAATAATTCTTCATATTTATTTATTCAGTGTTGTTTTCAGCGCCGAAATCGTCGCACACCTGATATAAATAAGGACATTCCAATTCAATAATAAATGAATTATCGCAGGTTATTATCAGCCACAATTTCTCAGAATTTTTAGTCTGACAATGAAATTATACATTGATTTTGAATAGAATTACGACCAACGTGACACTCTTGGGATGTCATTTAAGAAAAATATCAAGAATAACAAGTTACATCCTTATCATTAAAAAAAGCACAACATCGTGCTCCTAACAATGTTTGGGTGATTTAGATGAGTTAGAGGAAGGGAATAAAATAGTGGGAAATAAGTACAGGAGAGTTGACATTCAACTGGAGTTCATCGAATTATGAGAACAATAAACAATCCTCTTTCGTATCATGACATGTGTCACAATTTCCTTATTATCTGAGCAATAATATTTTCCACACGTTAATCATGATGCTGATGATCGTGACCTGTACAGACAAAAGAATTTGATTCAAATCAGAATGATGCCCAGCAGCATGTCGTATCAAAAGTGGAAAAACTCGTGATAGGAACCTTATTCCTTACTTTTTGTCGCCTCCAATTTATTATTTACTGTACCCGCTCGCACAGTTGACAAATTGCACTTTCACTTCTGTTGTCGCTTCGAGTTTCTTTATGATATTACCCAACGAGGATTTGCCCTGAACCCTCTGAGAAAGTGAAAGAAATTGCCTTATATATCGGTCCTTTTCTCGTTGATCATCATTGAGTTCGATCCAGAAAATTTTGGAGTTACAAGGTCATGTTGACTATCAATTAGTTCCACCATTCTCCCATAAATCTCTTCCTTTCGCAGCAGACTCCTCGAGCATTCCCTATTTTGAGCAATAACGAATCAATTCTACAATTGCATCGTCAATGTTAAAAATTGCTAAAGTTTCCTCATACCCATGCAGTCAGATAATATTTTTTTTACCGTGCGATCGAGTAGCGTCAATGCATGTCAATTAATTAATGTTGTTATTATTTATTTTATTAACAACGAATGCCATATGAATATTATCCAACGAAAATATTCAAGTTACCTTATAAACACCTGTTGTCACGTCAAGTTATTGTTATGAATCAATCGAAATGGTGTCAACAAATACTTTAGTTTATCCTCGAACTGTTAACGCAAAATTAAATGATGTATCATTACAATCTGAAATCATATGAAAATAACGATAAATTTAATGTGCACTCCAAGATACAGAGATAAGAGCAGCTCAATATTCCGTTGAGTATAAATTGCTTGTAATTTAATTTTTGAAAACAGTTAACGCTAATTGTTCTTCTCTGATCCCATTTGGAATTGAGGAGTATACACAATGAGGGGTATGTTGCCCGCATCAAAGCGTCGTCTGAGATTTCACGTGAATTTATCATTAATTTGTACTCAACTTTCTGATTTACAGTTCTGGTGTTATTTGCATTCGCATTGGCGATTGCCGTCGTTTCTGGTGAATCAAATGCCCGATTTAATAGGTTTGCCAGATCTCTTATGGGAAAAGGTAGGTGGAGTTGAACTGTGGTACATGAGGCAACTGACATTTTATTCTCAATATTGAATTATATTAATGTTATATTTATTTGTTGTCATGAAGGAAAAATGGGTGATATGCTACATCCAATGGGTGACAAGGTGGATGGCATGATGGGCGGGCATGACCATAAGATGGGAAAAATGATGCAGGGAGTAGGTGATATGGTGGATAAGAAAATGGAGATGAAAGATCAAATGATGGGTTCACTTCTCGATAAAAAACACTCTCACGGCTCAGGTCATGGGGATTGTATGGAAAATGAAGAGGACTCAGAGTCCTATAACAATGAAAGTTCATTCGACGAAAGTCATGCCTCGAGTTATAGTTCGGCATATGCGCAATCCGAAAGTAGTGATGAAGGGGGCTCTTCTCATAGCTCATCTTCCGCCGATGCCAGCGCTGCTACAGAATCGGACTCAACTTCATCACATTCTGAGGCGACAGCTGTGGCCAACAGCGATTCAGAATCTGGTGGAGATGGTAGTAGTAATGGGGGTTACAATTCCGAAGGTAATTCCTACGGCGATACTGAGGGCAATGCAGAATCTGGTGGATATGGTGGGGGACATGGACATGGTGGTGGACATGGACATGGTGGTGGACATGGACATGGTGGTGGACATGGACATGGTGGTGGGCATGGACATGGTGGTGAACATGGACATGGTGGTGGACATGGACATGGTGGTGGACATGGACATGGTGGTGGACATGGACATGGCGGTGGACATGGGCATGGTGGTGGACATGGACATGGTGGTGGACATGGACATGGTGGTGGACATGGACATGGTGGTGGACATGGACATGGTGGTGAACATGGACATGGTGGTGAACATGGACATGGTGTTGGACATGGACATGGTGGTGAACATGGACATGGTGTTGGACATGGACATGGCGGTGGACATGGATATGGGGGTCAGAGTTCTGGAAGTGGCTCTCAAAGCAGTTCTCAGAGCAGTGTATACTCTTCTGTATCTGATGGTAATAGTCACGGAAGTAATCATGGTGGAAGTAGTATGGGAACCAGCGCTAGTTCAAACTCTATGTCAGATAGCGAAAGCTCAGATTCCCAAACCGAAGCTATATCGTCTTCTTCCGCCACAAGTTCTGTGGTAAATGATGATGAGCAGGGGGGTCAGAGTTCCGGAGGTGATTCTCAGAGTAGTGCTCAGAGCAGTGCCGCCGCAACGGCTTCATCAGGAAGTAGTGGGCATGGAAGTGGACATGGTAGTGGATATGGTAGTGGACATGGACATGGGGGTCAGAGTTCCGGAGGTGATTCTCAGAGTAGTGCTCAGAGCAGTGCCGCCGCAACG
>JAPYZH010000277.1:0-106337 GCA_030523085.1 Meteorus colon
AGGTGCTAAAACAAGATCCTGGTTCTCCTCTGCATTTAATTGTTTGTTTTTCTTCACACATCTTCCCTACAATGAAAATTGGTCGGTTAACCTCCAAAATATATGGTATGACTCAAAAAAAAACATAAGAGAATTATTTTTATCATTCGACTATAGCGAGAGAAAAGTGCCATTTTTCTTAACACATTACCTTTTTACTACGACCCATTTTGGATTGATTGTATATTAATATATGTATACGAATATATATTCAAATGTTTTTGAATACAGAACAACTGATTTTGAACACGTGTTTACATCTGTTGCAGTTCGAAAAACGAAATTGTTGCATTAGTGTGAGAGTTGTGTGGGTGTATGGCATAAGTGGCGCCACCATGCACCGTTTTCATAGGTTATTCGTGCGTGTCGAGTAGGATGGACACATATTGATAGCCGCGCCCTCATTTTTTTTAAATAAATTGCGGAAGAATGGCACGTGTTTTTAGATTCTCCATTCATCTATGCTATGTGATTTCGCATCTCCTTGCGGTATAAATCAAGCCGGATTATGAGTTATTGTCCAATTATCCAATTCAAAAAGTTATTGAATAGATCTAAGATTTTTGTCAATTCTAAGCGTCATATGACTCTTTCTCATGATAGTTTTCATCAAAAAAAGTCAATAAGAAATTCATCTTCTCATCAAAATCTGAAGAAAATTAACATCAGTAATAAATGTTGGAAAAAGTCAGGCTAAGCGATTTATCGAACTCTAAGAGTAAAAATTGTTTATAAATCAAAATCATTTATCAAAGGAATAATACAAATTGTCAGGATATAACTGGGCTCACGAATGAAATATCAATTCTTCTCCTTTGGAAATGATTTTTCAACTACTTTGAATTGATTCCTATAACTATAAGAACCATTGAAATAAATTTGATAGAAGATGCCTTGCAACTGGAACCTTAAATCTGGCAAGGAATGTAATTTTTTCGGGAAACAGAATTTCTATCGGCTGAATATCAGACCTCAATTCAATTTTGATGAATTAGTTAACCAATTGTCCATAAGAGATCGCAGGTATTTGTTTATGACAACGACAACTCCTACGGAGACACTTTGAATGTTGGATCTGTTTCAACCACAGGCATCATCAATATTAGAATAGAATTAAAGATATTAATTCATTGAACCTATAAAAAACTGATAACTCGGATTGAACCTAAGTGCAATGGATCGGCTGGAGAAGCCACAAATAATTTGTCATATTGAAAAATCCGTGGATTATTCATTGTTCGATGCAAAATGGATTCCTTGCAGCGCCAAATTTGTGGTTATGGGTTCGAGACCTCGAGACACCGGAGTCATACAAATTTATGAAGTATCCAGTGGTGAATTGAAACTTGTTAAAGAAATTGAACGTTCTAATCCCATGAAATGTGCAACTTTTAAAGCTTCGAGTTTACGCGATCGATATTTAGCTACTGGTGATTTTAAGGTTAGAAATTTGTTGTTCGTAATATATAAGTGAATGAGTGGATGTGGCGTCCTCTAGAACTATTCGAGTGCAGAAAAAAGCGCATTATTTAAATTTGTCATTGATAGAATGAAGAATAATCGTTGGCTGTCTAATTTGAATTTCGAAATTATGTTATGTTAATTAGTTTTCATATTTTCAGTATTACAGTTTCTATCTATGGAATGATGAATTATTTGTAGACGACAGAAAAATAATTCATTCGTGGCTTTGTTTATTCTGATGATTGACGGGAAATTAATAAGAGAAATCATCAAAGATTTATATCATTCAGACGACTAAATAAAAATCCCACATCTCCCGTGATTGGGGAAACATTAAATTTATTCAGGATTGAAGAGTCTCCATTCATTGGATTATTCATGCCATGCAACTTCAACCCGCGATAAATAATTGAAGATAGATCCTCCGTATTCTTTCCCGTTTTAATATTGTAAAAGAATTCCTAGCGAATTAATTTTTTTTAACACAGGAGAACTTATGTTAGCTTGATATGCATCATTGTTGCACCAAACATTCTACAAGAAAATATTTTGATTTTAATCCCAATTATTCATTTATTAATTCATTGAATGGAGTTCTATGCTTTCTCGAGCTCCGCATTTGCACAAGCTCAATGATTCATGATTGACGCCACTTCTAATGATTTCGTCAAATGTTAGCACATGAGTATTCATACATAATTGAACATTTTTTCATTGCAGGGTAAATTGAACATTTATAATCTGGAAGACGCGTCGATCCCAATTTATTCAGCGAATGCTCACAGTGAAATAATTAATGCCATTGATGGAGTTGGTGGTCAGAATGTTGGCTGTGGTGCGCCTGAAATAGTCACAGGTTCGAGGGATGGAAGTGTCAAGGTTTGGGATCCACGTCAAAAAGGACGTCCCGTAGCTGTTATGGAGCCGAAAGAAGGTGAAAATCGTCGTGATTGTTGGACAGTTGCTTTTGGAAATTCATATAACTCTGAGGAACGTGTTGTCGCTGCTGGTTATGACAATGGCGACGTCAAAATGTTCGATCTAAAAGCAATGTCGTTGAGATGGGAAAGTAATTTAAAAAATGGCGTTTGCAGTTTGGAATTTGATCGAAAAGATATTCCAATGAATAAACTTGTTGCTACAACTCTTGAATCGAAATTTTATCTATTTGATTTGAGAACACAACATCCGAAGAAAGGATTCGCATATTTAACAGAGAAGGTGCGTGAATATATGAACAAATATTTCTTTGTTACTAATAAAAACTATCATTCAAATTAATGATTTGTTCATTTCTACAGGCGCATAAATCTACTATTTGGCTGGTTCGACATTTACCTCAGAATCGCGAAATATTCATGACTTGTGGTGGCGGTGGTACATTATGTTTATGGAAATAGTAAGTGCCCAAAAACTTCTGTATATATTCTGTTGCTTTTCTCGTTACTAAATTCTGACAAGATACTTCTGTTTTCCACTTTCAGTAATTATCCAGAGAAAAGAAAACTAACCGATGCTGATGGAATTGAGCAAGGTGTTGTAGGAAATGTGAGCCTGTTGCAAAATAGTACACTTGCATCTCAACCTATTAGTTCTCTCGATTGGTGTCCAGATAAACAAGGATTAGCTGTTTGTACTGCATTTGATCAATGTCTTAGAGTAATTATCACAACCAAACTCAACCTTTATTGATAACTTGTAGGATAATAAATTATTCATCGATAAGGCAACTATTAGTTTACTACACTGTTTTGGTAAAAAAAAATGACAATTCACTATCATAACCATATGCTTTTATGTGAGATGTGTTGAGTGGAGATTTGAATTTTTTCGGACAAGAATGAAGATTAAAGTTCAAATATGATTTCATTCTCATTTTTCTGACGAGGAAGTTGTACAATTAGAATTAATTCTTTGGTATCCGGAGTTTTTGGGGAAGTCAATAAGTAGTTTTCGAACAAAAACTGCGTTTCCAATTCTGTTTGCATCATTCGATTTTCGCGGGTTATTCAAACATATATTTTTCCGATACTGTTCACTTCTTCGTAATGAATCGAAACAATTAGTTCATCGAATGGCCACGAAGAGGCGCAACTGGCAAGATATTTTCATTATCATCAGTGTGTCGCAAAATGGCGGGTGTGCTGTTTGAAGATATTTTTAATGTGAAAGACATGGATCCAGAAGGGAAGAAATTCGACCGGGGTAAGTTCAATGAAACAGTAAATACTAAATAATATCAATCATCTTTCAATATAATTACATTACAATTAGCGTTTGACCGTTCCTTTAATACATGAAGGACCATGTGCCGGTGAACATAACCCTACTTTTATTCACGCAATAACAACAATGTTGAAACGTTTACAAAATATTTCGCTCATTATTTCGAATACAACTTTTAACCTCAAATTATTCATCGAATGAATGAAATATTGTTATCATCATCAACAAATAAACTACTGAACATTTCATGTTTTTCATGTGTTGTTGTTCATCACAGTGCGTCATCAGTTGTACAGATGAAAATTTAGCGGGAATTTCAAATTCCACCTGTGTTATGATTAATTGATCAAGAAATTCTTCTCCGAAATTTTTCCAAATGGCTTTATTATGTTCTATGCCATGAGAAATGATTGCAATCTCATAATTCCTGGAATTTTATTCGATTCGTACGCCATAAATAAAATAGAGCTGAATGAATCAATATTCAAGTTGGTACAGAATTAGCATTTTGATATTATGACATGATTGCATTCTTTGTGTTGAATTAAAATTGATTGGAAAGTACATTTTTTAATCAGAAATGTATTCCCCCTACAATATCGACAATGTACATTGCGAGACAAAAATTCACGATAGAAGGAGAATCTGTAGCAGAATGATTCAATTCAATTCTTGAAAACTTGAATATTCACTATTTAATAGTCGTCTCCAATATCTTATGAATCATTCTGGGTTCGATAGACGCCATGTAAAATTGAATATTCTTCTCATCGAACTTGTTCAAACTCAATCAGAACATTAATATCCCTAATATGGTTTCAGTGAGTTCAGTTTATAAGAAATAAGAATAGAAATTTCCATGAGTTTCTATCTCTCTTCGTCCACTCAAACTTCAACTGTTCAAACTTCTTGGGCATCCCAATTCTTCCTGACAAATTTCCTATCAACTTATTGTGATGAAATCATAAACTGGCGGAATCAAAAACTTCAATACTAATCATTAGAATACCCCTTCAACTCACAACCTCAAACTTTCGATACAATAAAAATTCTGCACTTCCACAATGTTTGTTATTAAAATTAACAGATTAAAAATTATTTCATAATAAATTCGAATGTTGAAGCAAATCATCAATTGTGTCATTGATATCCATGGAAATCAACCAGTTTTCTCTTTTGTGTTCATATCTTGTTCATATCAAATGCTGTTTTGTTTGTACAAAAGTAAACATTGAATTCATCGCATAATGTGATATACAGACTGGTCGTTAACGGTCTCTTGCGTCATTCAAGAATTGTATATTACCATTATGAAGAAATATACTTATTCGTATCAGATATGATTGAAAAAAGAATTAAAAAATAACAACAATAAATGAATAAATAAATAAATATATCAGACAATTCTCAGACATGACAATGATTAAATAACCAATTTTGTTTCTCGAAATAAATTTAATCTCAATATACATCAGATCGTGAAGGAATCTAGTTAAATTTGTCTCGGGCTAAATCCCCTTGGGGAACTTGCTCTCGTTATCATATATGACTCAGTGGTATACATCTTGCGCGAGGTAAATCATGACGAAGAACGACGGGACAAAAAGAGAGAAAAGTAGATTTATAGATAGATCACATTTTTATTTGACTGAGGTATGAGCTGTATAGCCAACGAAAAACAAGCTTGAAAGGCTGCATTTTTCCCCTTCTTTCTTTCAATAATAAAATTTAGTAAAGCAATTTCTTTGTACAACTGAATTTGAAGTGGTGAAACCGTTGTGATGTAATAGGGAATAGAATGGAACAATAAAATACGTGAGCAAAAAAAGAGTGAAATATAAAATTGACTTAGGATGTGAAGAGGAAGAAAAGTATTCTCAATAATTGATGAATTTGTCATTGTTCATTACTTTATTTTCTTTCTTTGTTCGTTTCTATTTTTGATCACATTTACCAAATGTGAAACAAAGCAGATATTAAATTTGTGAAAATAGATAGATATTTTTGAGTGAATAAAGCATGTAAATGTTGTATATGAGGTTATTGCGGTAGACGTGATCGGGTTTTCAGCAAGTTATTGATAGCTGAATATTGGCGTTCCGAAAACGATGATAATGCTACTGCTGAATATAATATTGATGGTAAATGTCGAGGGATATATTGAAGAATGCTCTATTCAAAGATATTAACATTAAAAATTTTGCAATATCTCATCAATTCTACTTTTTTTTTCTTTTTTCTTTTGCTACAATGAAATGTAATTAATCTGCAATACTGGCATATGATAATTAATCACTGGTATACTGTGTAAAACGAATATTCTGACAAATTTCTTTGATATTTTGTGACCTATTTATCTGTTACCGGATGAAGTTTTCAATTTATGTATTCCAATGAGATTTTTTTTCTCGCAACTCGTTGCGTTAATTCATTCGTTATATTTTCAAGGTTTTATATTTTTTTTTTATTGTAGTGAAAAGTGAAAATTAATTCAGAATGTTCCCAACGTGTTTAGGAGGGAACTGATTTTTTTTTTTTTTCTAGTAAATTTTATATTTTTACATGGACCTGTGTAAATTCTGATATTTATCTCTCATCGTGTTAATTAAAATATGAAACGCAGCTGCACTTGAGAAAATGGAAAATTAGCTATAAGAACACTATTTATGAATAGCGACATTGATAATTCAGGATGATTCATTATTTTTTTATTATTATTGTCATAAATTGAATTATCTATTTCTCAGAATATTTATTGTCATTATTCATGACACAAAGTCAGGAATTTTTATTGAAACAATAATATATAAATTCCAATGAGTTTAATATCAAGTTTTGTAGTTTATTGTGAAGTCGAAAGTCAGAGTACATCTCAATTTTCTTTTTAAAAATATTCTGCAATTAATTCATTATTTGGAAAATTATTTTACTTTGAAATTAACACAACTTTCAATCTCACAATTCTCATAACACTTAATCGCTGCCATTATCCTTTTCCTCATTCGAATTCATTACATTTCCGCTTTGTTTTATTTCTCAAAATTGATCTTACAAACTTTCACTTTTTTCTTATATCCCCTTCAACGTCTTTTTTTTTTTTAAATTCATTCAATTCACAATTAAATTTTCCATTCTCACAATTATCTAACAAAGTAAATTTTTAATTCTTTTCAATTTTTTTAATATAATTTATTGAATTTGATTCAATTTTTTTTCCAATTGATGTTATAAAACTCGTAAATGTCATTTCATCATATTTTTCATCTCTACAAAAATTTCCATATTTATTTTCATTAAAATCCATTATAATCACATTTATATTCTGGTATTCCATTCAAAACGAATTAAAATTACTTTGCCTCGCAACAAGAACAAAATCCACCAAAAACATTCCAGACCAATCCACATACTAAATTCACAATACACCATACACACTTACTCTCACTTACACATATATATCTACCTTAATTTTCCATCCCATAATCCCGGAAAAATCTACATATTTTTGTCTCTTCATTCCACTCATGTAATCCTAAACCTCGTGAGTGGAGGTCTCATCGTCTACCAAGTACTCAAACTCATACACATACAAATATATATACATTTATGTATATTCTGTAGGGGATAGAAAGTTCGATGGGTGTTAGTGGGACTATTTATTGCAAATGTATCTTTGCATGAGGGTGAAGATAGGAAAATATGAAACAATAGTGAAACAAATGAATAGGTGACAAATTGAATAACGAAAATATCCAGAAATATGCAAAAGTATTTCAGCAATAATTTTTTCCTTTATTTAATTTTTCTTTTTTCTTTTCCCCATTAAACAAAAGAATATTCAAATTGATTATTTTTTAATAAACATGAAAAATAAATAAAAGTGATTTATTAATTGAATTTGTAAATAAAAAATACAGATGGAAAAAAGTTTTTGCTCGCTATCGTAGATAAACCATAGTCATAGTTGTACAAACGATGGCCCTACATTCAACCATACAGTTGAGGTAACATTGGTGGGTGGCAATGGGGGAGTGAAAGGGGCGAGTGTAGAGTTGGTGTTAGTGTACATAGTTGAGCAGGGGCCTCTGCGGCCGGTCGATGCAGCAATGTGCCCGCAGCAGAGCGCAGCAGCAGCGCCTAAGCAACATCGCACTCGTAATATGACGTTGAGGGGGGTAGCGACGAAAGGTGGAGACCTAACATTGACGTTAGCATCAAGGGTGGGGACTGACACGGTCAAGGTCAGGCTTAGCTTCAAGGTCGCACTGGGGATGTCATCTCTCAGTTGAGGGAGCCGAGTGCATTGCGAGGAGTAGGCGTATTCTTTCTCGGTGATTATCAGTGAAGATTTTTTTTTATTTCTATTGTATTTTTTTGTTCGTTAGTTTCTTGGCGCTCTTTTATTATTATTTTTTTTTTTATTTTCTATTCAATCTTTGCAACCTTTGTCTTATGAGTAATGACAGAGGGATTTTTGAAAGGGTGGTTTTAAAAAAAAATTAATATTGAAAGGGATAAAAAAGGGTGGTTTATTGATTGATTTTTTTTATCTATTTTCATGGTGATATTGATTTTATAAATTTTGTAGTAGTTATGGTGTCAGGATTTAATTTTGGGTTTATTAGAAGAGAAGAAATATTTAATTAGTTAGGAAAGATTCGTTTCCTTTTTATTTATTTATTGTTAAATAAATATACTGATGGATTCACGAGTAATTATTGCTATTTGTTGATTTAATTATATTAAATAGAATTCAAGAATTTGATTAAGAATTGATTTGATAGTTTTGTACATTGAAAGTTTACTTTTTCTTTTTTTTTTCAGTATTGAATTTATGATTTACTTTTAAGTGCTATGAAAATTGGTATAGATTAGCAGGTGAATAATGACAGAAATAAATATTGCAATCTGAATATATTTCTTCTTTCTATATAACAATTTTTGTGTGCAGATTTTCTATTTGATTTCCTTTGAGAAAATCATTAGTAACTAACTGTTGAAATGTTTTGCGGGGGTTTTTTTTTTTCCTCGTCATGTTAATCAATTGGTGAATTCAAAAGTGATACAACTTTTTTTAGATTGTTTTCTTGTTAATTGAACAGTCACTGCACGAATTATACATAACAGAATGAAAGAAAAAAGCAACAAAAATAAAGGAGCAGTGGTTCTATCAGAATGTTTGAATTCAGGTCACTTTATTTTATTCAACTGACCAATAAAGACATTTTATTCATTGTATAACTTAACTCATAAACGTTGCAGAAATACAGCAGACAGTTGCGATTGAGATTCAATGAATATCTTTCCTCCTTATTCGCCAATTATATTTGAGAACAATTTATTTTCTGATATGATAGGGAACTACTGAAATGGAATATAAAAAAAAATAATTGATTATTTTAATAACAGTAAATTAAAATTATTAATTGATATTATATTTTATCTTCATTGAGATAATTGGTGGAATTGTCTAAGATATTTCAAGGTGGTTTGTCGTGTAATTTAAACGGAAATGATCGATGGGGTTGGCCTAATGTGAGAGTATCACAAGCATTTCATAATCCCGAGTGAATTTCGCTTCTACCGTTATAAGTTTATATATCTATAGATATAAATTTAGATCGGATACGTCGAGAGACTCAGTAATGTGAGCTGCAAGTTTTGGTCACGTGCTAGTAACGCGATACGTTTATTCTTTTTTCTTACTTTTTTATTTGTTTCTTTTCTCAGATCTTTTTTTGTTTTCTCTTCGTTTCGTACTGACTCTGGTTCGTTCCTTCATTGCGCCCTCGCGGCGGTTATTTTTTAGTTTCCTCTTCATTCTTTTTGCTTCTTTTTTTTTTTTCTCGTTTTTATTTTGTACGCGGCTCTGTTTGTTCGGCGACATCGTCGTGAAGAGAAATCGAGATGCAGACAGAGCGAGTGAAAGAGAGGAAGAGAAAGAGATACTGTGGCGAAAAAAGAAACGGTATGTTCTTATTTCTTTGATTCTTTTTCTTGTCTTTCATATATTTTTTTTTCTTCTGAATCGTTCTATCATTCTCGAGTTATATCTGAAAGCGAAATGTAATAATAATTTATGAAAATTGGCTTGTCATTAGATTTTGTTTGTTATATTTCAATGGATTATGAAATATTATTTATGAATTTATATTTGGATGGACTTTTTTTTATTTGCAATGTGAATTAATATGAGTTTAAGTATGTGTAAAGATGGGGGAATAAAATTTGCAAATGAGATTATTGATCAGTGAGGTATGTGAGCGGAAAGTAGGGCAACGATACGGGGGAGCAGAAAAATATGTATGTATACATCTCTATTTTTTCTGTCTCATTCTTTTTTGCAATTGTCCATTCTCGTTTTTCATCATTGTTATGATGAGGGGACGGCAAAGTAGAAAAGGGCTGGTTTTGTAAATGAATGGTCGGGGTTGAAGTGAAAAAAAAAAATGAAAGAAGAATGAATGTATATATGTGGAACAAACTTGTTGACGTGGCGCAAGTCGCTTAAAAATTCTTGTTCAACACCAACCAGTCTTATGTATGTGCGATACTCTGTGTGCTGTGTTAATATATGTTGGTTCGTGAGGGTAATATGTAATGCATCGTTCATAAAGCTGACGACGTTTATCCGCCCGGACAGATTTCGTGAAGTGGAACACTCGTCGAGGTTTATACTTCGTTACTTCAAAGAATTGATTTTGAATTTATCATGAGGAGCTGATGGTGGTGCTGCTGCTGCACTGCTGTTATACATAATGCGGAAAAGCAATTTTATTATTAAAGATTGGGAATAGTCGTGAGGTTTAGATTTAATATTTAATTTGTGAACAGGGAAATTAGTTGATTTTTAATTAAATTTGGTAGTGGTGGAAATTAATTATACGATTATGAAGAATTGGAGTTTTATTAAAAATTGGATTTTTAGATTTGTAGATTTTGATTTGTGAAAATTATTTAGTTGATATTCATTTTTATTTAGCAATTTATTTTATGATTGTGAATATATTTTATATTGATGAATTTCATGTGGTAATTTTGGATAAAATATGCAGAGAGAAAAAATGTTTATCAATATTTGAAGCTCGGTGGAATGCAAAATAATTATTTTTGACATGATGAAAATATTTGCGTTGAGTTGGGTTTGTACAGCGCTATAGAAATTCACAATAATTGGATGCCACTAAAAATATTCAACTTGATAACGATTTTTTAGGTTTTACAACTAGTAAAACTCAATTTTTTATTTTTTCGCCATTGATTCTTGAACAAAATGAGATTTCCTTCTAATGATGCATCAAAAATTCGATAACTTTATTAATGATTGGGTATAACATTGAAAATCAGATATTTTGTATATAAATAATTACCTGAATTTTCATTTTATGTGGTGCATGTTTCCTTTACAGCAGAATAATTTTTTTCATCTTTGTTAAAGGTGTAGGAAATGTTCGTTTAGTCCATGTACTCATTGTGTCGTGACTCAACTTGAACTATCTACATCTAGAATTAAAAATTGCGATGAAAATCGTCTATTATAATTAATTAAAACATTATTAAGGCTTGATTTTTCAAAATGATATTTCTGCCATTTTATTTATTTGGTTGACGGTATAATCATAAGGTTGCTAATATGCAAATTGATGATTAAAATTTCGGAGTATTGATAGCGAATTTTTAAATTTTTATTGAATTTAATAGTTACATATTAATTTTTACATTGCAATTAATTAAAAATTCTTGTTTGATCTTGAGAAAATTATTTTTTCCTTTTCATTTTAAATGAAACTGACGATCCATTCCTAGAGTTATTTATATCAAGAATATTAATAGAAGAGGAAGAAAATTATAAATATATCGAGTGTGCTCTTAGAAGAGATGTTAATAAATTGTGGAGCTCAGAAAAAAAAAGTGTATAGTACTATTGATTTTATGTATGAAAATTAATAAGTAAAGAGAAAAAAAATTCGATTAAATTACATGACTTTAGTTGAATTTGTCGCAGAATTTTTTAGTGAAATGAATAAATTATATCAACTTGTGTGTAAAACTTCTGACGTCACACAAGTTTAAATAAAATTTGTTCGAGTATATAATTCACATGTTACAAATTATTTATCAAAAACATATTAAAAAAAAAAAGGTTCATACTATCGAAAAAAATAATTGTGAATACATTTAAAATTGAATAATAATTCTGAATAACAGATGAATATTTTATTACATGATCCAAAAAATTAAACATCGAACAATTTTCTAACAGGAATTTTTCTTTATATCAAAACAAAAATAGAGAATGACTAACCAAATAGATAAATGGAAAATATTGTAATGTTGACGTTTGTAGTGATAATATAAAGGCAAAGTGAGCGCCGTTGTTGTAGTTTGTCAGACAGGCGGCGTCGAATGGAAGTAAAGTCAAGATAGAGCACACGAAGCAAGAGTATTGCGTGTATATATATATATATATATATATATATACAGTGGTGTGATTCTCGGGTGGGGATTCGATTGTACGGCTCAAGCCGGCTGGTTTCCGCGAGGCTCACTACGGCAGTTCGGCCTTCGTGTTGCTAGGCGCGAGGGCCACTGTCAGTGCCAAGGTAACAACTGGGAGATTGTTGCCTTTACGCGCGCGAATTCTTTCTGTTTCAATTCATTCTTACAATTTTTTTTTATTTCAATGCCAATTCTATGAAAATATAGGAATATTTAAAATTAGTAATAACATTTATCTGATGTTTTAATTAATTTGACGGAGTGTTTGAATTTCCAAAGTATAATTTATCTCAAAAGCTGAAATTTGCGCAATTTTATTGTTATCGGTAAAAAAAAACGCGGAATTTTTATTTTTTCTTTCATTTTCCACGAACATTACTAACACGCAAATCCGGCAGTGGGCGCTGCACATATTGTAGTTATATATTCTCGTTCTTTCCTTCTCTTACTCTTTTCATGGATTCTTCAATTTAGTTTTTATTTCTCTGTTGTACACGCGCGCGCGCGCGCCTTCTTTTCCTCTCGTGTGATGCGCGAATGCGTTTGGTCGTTCAGTTGAAACTACGTCGCGCCGAATTCGCGTAGAATATTTATTCTTTGAGATATATAAGTGGAGATATAGAAGTGGGGTTTGCAGAGACGAATGCAGAGAGACGAAAAAAAAAAAATTAACAGATGATTGAGGAATTATTTCAGGTATGAAATTAATTGGCAAATCTTTTCTGATATTTAGCTTTTGTAATTGATTATCAATTTTGTTATTTTTTGTATTCATTGTTGGAAATTGTTGCGGAGCTGAATTAATTTTATTTCAACTCGGAAGTGGGTTATAGCGCATTATATATAGATATTCATATGTGGGAAATGCATTAGTAGAAAATAAAAATGTGTAATGTCGTTTGTTCATGAAACGTGACACAATTTCTTAGAATAATATTGCAATTAGCTGTGTATATAAAATGAAGATTCATATAGGTATATGAAACATTGAATAGAGAAGATAATTTATCTCTGCATTACTTTTCACTTTGATATACCGCCGATGATCACATGAGCATCAATAAATGTTTGTGTGTTCATATTACACATCAACAATTTGTGCTTTGTTTATAAGAAAATAATATTGATCAAGGAATGATTTATCTTTTTTAAATAAATATATTTTTGCTTGTGTTAATGTCGAAATTAAATAGACGAAAATGATTTGAAATTGAAAAGAAGAAATATGAATCTTTAATTAATTTTTTACACGACATTTCATACTTTTGTTAGAATAATTTCTGAAAATGAGACACGTGGAAAATTGCTTTCAATTGACGGGATATGAATGCGAACAAATTCTCATAATTGATTCATTTCTAGAGCATTATTTCATTTATCATTAGATATCTTCTTACTTAATGAATTCTATGGAGAATTATTTGTGAATCTCATATTAAAGCTGTGTCATTCAGGTGAATTATAATTAGCTGGGTGTAGTTTGTCCTTTGACGTTGATTAATTGCATTGGATCCAATTTAGCAATTGACAATTTTGAATTAGATGGTAACATCTAATTGTTATGAATTTATGTTATTTGGAATTGTTGTAAATATTTTTAGATTCTTATTAAATATTAAATTAAATCAATTGATTTTTGTGGTATCAATTCGTGATATTAAAATTGATATTTCTTTGTCATCTTTTATAATTTCGGGTTGCCAATAATATTTCTTCCATTAAATAATTCTATTTGCAAAAGGAAATATAATTTGATTTTCAATAGCTTGTGATGCCGTGAAATGTAACGTTCTTGCGCAATAACTCTGATGTATTTTAAAATGAATCTGAATATTTAAGAAAATTTAGAGAAAATAAGATATTTATTAACTACGACTACGCTCATAGCTTGCAAAAAATCGAACTGGCAAAATAATTCTCAAAAGTTTGTCCATTTTGCTTGTTTTCTCTTCCGCTCTCTTCATTTATTCTCCCACCATTCCACAACATAAAAGTACATTTGTTTCTGTAACAATTGGTTGCAAAATGAATAACGCTCGTAAAATATTAACAATTAAACCAGCCTGAAATGTGAGTGAATCATCATGCAGTTATGATTGCGGTATATTATTATTTTAGTTCTATTGTTTATGAGGATGCTGGAGAGAGAACATTTTTTTTTTTATTTATTTTCCTCCTATCCTAATAGATAAATGAAGATGGTAATAGAATAAAATAATTTTTCGCATTTACATGAACTTCAATTTATAGTAAGTGTGGAAAATTGTGTTACGTTAAAGGCATTTATTATTGGTTATGATATTCGCACACTCTACATGTGTGTGTCGCTGTTGATTACGAGACACATACGGTTGGTGGGTCGGTCGGTCGCTCACAACTGCGTCCGATAACGGAGATAAGAATGAATTATCGTTTGCGCGTTGCGACGCGACCTTGAATTAAAATGTTACGCAAGTTCAGCGTCGTCGCTCTCCTGCTTATGAGAACCACTGTATGTATACATGTGTATATGTGTACCGTGTCTTTCGTATTTATTTCTATTTCAACTTGATAATAGAATCATTACAATATTGATTACATGGTTGAAGAATAAATATGAAAATTTATTCTTAACGATCATCATCATTTTTTATTTTTATTTCGTTTATCATTTTGTCTCATTTTTCTTTTAGTTTATTATTTTTATTTTAAATATATTGCGAATGGCCGTTGTAATTTTTGAGATATAGACAGGACATGATTTTCTTTGAGGTGTGTTCAAGATTGATTAGTATCTTTAAATAACTTGAAAGATATTTTTTTACATTATTATTTGTGTTAGGAGACAAAGTTAATTTCGGATTGTACACACTTGATGACACTTCTGAGTGAAGAAGTGAACTCGGCTAAATTCGCATCACCCATCAGACGCCATGCATATTTGCACGCTGTTAAGAGAAGCATTCAAACTCTCATGAAGTACAATTTGTGCTCGTGCACTTTTTCGAGTCACGTGATATGTATAAGTAACTTTGTGCCAATCTCCACAGACTTCGCCAGTGAAGTAGCTATTCATGAAACTTGGGTGATGCAGAGTAGGCATAGCTTTATATTGGTATAAATTTATGATACAATTCCAAGTCGTTATTTTTTTGTGTTATGATTATAAAGTTAGATGATTCAATTGTTGTAATTACAGTCTTTGTATAATTTATGGATACAATTTTAGGGATGATAAACAAAGACCAATTTTAATAATTTAAGTTAGACAATTTATGTTAGCAAAATTTTTATATTTTTTACGGTGAATTTTCAAGTTAGATTTATTGTTAGATAAATTTGTGATGGGAATAATCATATTTTTTGAGGTCAACTTTGTTAGGATCAAATCTTATGTTAAATCCTAGATCCTTTCATCAAAGTATTGAGATTCTTGAAGTTTCTAAAGATGCATACGAGATTTCTCTTACTCATTCAAAGATTCAGACTTGCATTTTCCAATGGTTGCTTTCATGGAATTCAATTTGAGATTCACAGCATATAAAAGAATTTCAAAGTGAAGATGTTCACTTCGATAATTTCAACTACATTGACTGAACTAAATATATGAAGAAAAAAAAAGTGTCTTTCCTGTCGTTTTTTTTGTCATTCTGAGCTGAATATGTACTTGGAATTTAGTTTGCTACTGATTATCTAATAAAAAGATATTGGTGACCTTCTGCAGGCAGTTTTTCACCTTTTTGTACTCATAGGAAAAACTTTATGTAGAATTAACAGTTGATAAAATAGCAATAGGGTATTTTAGTGTTTCCGTATTGATCTACATGAAAATTATTATTAGACTCATACTTTGTCTCGATTCCAGCTTCTCTTACGCTCGTTATGATAATATGAAAATATTGTTGCGATCAGTTCGTCACGTGCTCAAAATTGCAGGAAAATTTTCGAAACAGTGTAATCTTTTTAATCTGTTTCAACTTGTGTAATATGGCACAATATGGCATCGCTGCAAAAATTTTAACAGCTTAAAATTTAACTATAACGTGACTATTTTTCTAAATTTAAAAATAGCCATTTCTAGTACATAAATAATTTTTAGTGTTCCTCCTTGAACAAATGATATCTATTGACCACGTTCATATATTGTTTCGACAGTTGACTAACTTTATTGAAATGTGGCACTAACACTGCTGAATTTACTCGTTGTGTTGGGTTGTGTTATCGACAAAAACGCGTAATTGTTGTCAGTTGAATAACTTGAACGTCAATTATTCAATCGGTTATCATTATGATGGAACTTTTGTGAGTTTCATACAGTGCACTAGTGCATGCTTCAGTTCCAGTAAGATAATTCTTCTTAAATACTAAATATTGCGAAGAAGCTTCATGAGAAGAATAGGATGAAACACTCAAGTATTTTAAACTGAATAATCCGGTTGTGTTCATTTCAGTTTGATACTTTATTTAGTCATAGTATATCGATGATGATACATCCAAAACTTTTTTTTTTTTACCTCCTAACCTTGGATCCGAGACTTATTGTTCATTTCATCATTAAAAAAAGCAATAGAGAGACAAATACTAAACTGATATTGTGTTAGTCATCATGAAGGACGAATTGTTTTGACGAAATATTTTCCTTTCTTGTTGTTCAACTGGGCTTAAGTCGTGTTATTTTGGAGATGGCATTTATGAAATTGCACAATTTTCGTTGAAATAGACATCAAATGTTACTTTAATCTTTGAAGTACCATTTATGTGATTAAATACATACACATTCTATTGAATTCCGTAATTTGATGACTTTGCGATTTGAGAGATAATAGATCAAGGTAGAGAAGTGCACAATGGCTGTTGAAGTATTTCACCGTGATTGTTCGTGCGTGTATTATTATTTGTGTCTAATTCTATCACAGTTCCATCTTGTTTAATTACAAGTTCGAATATTCACGTCTATAAATTTATTCATCAGTTTGAACATTTAGTAATTAATTGAAAATCCAAAAAATTCCTAAACTAGGCGTTCATTAGGAAATCATTAAATTATTGTTTGTCTTTTCACTAAATCATAGAGTATGACGACATTCGAATTTGACAGCATTGATTTTACCATTAAACTAAATATACTCGAATTTTGTACGTATAGTTACTGTAATAGCAAAAAACAATTATTCATTCATTATTTGTTCTCGTTAATTCGACAGATTTAATTTTTGTTTTATTATTTGTTTATATAGAAATCGGTAATTTCCTCCTTTCTAAATCGCGATCGCCAAAAAAAAAAAAACAAAATTCATATGTTCAAAGTCCTACTTTTAATACTCCACTGTTGCCATCATTTTACTGATCTATATTCATGCGTGTTCGTGCGTGTTGTCAGTTATGACCGCATACGAGGCGGCAAAATATAGACAAAGAGACTTGTAGGGCAAAATTTGTTATGGTAGAAGGGGAATTATTGCTTCGGGCCCACGAAATTGGTTACTTCCACTTGTGCAACTATAAACTTGAGAGTTAATATATTACATAGAATTTTATGTACAGTATAATCAAACTTATATTGTCAATAAGTTGTTGCTTTTCGTATCATTTATAATATTTTGAGAACAGTTGATTTCAATCATTTTTATGAATCAGAAATCACTGCACATTATAATTGATGGGAATAATTGATGAAATATTAATTCATATTATATTTGTAATTGTTAATTTACTGTGGATATGAAAATCTCGGTGATGAAGGAATAATTAGCACTGCAATTGTAATTGCAAGGAGCTGATTAGTAATTGGAGAATGTAATTTTTTTTTGTTGGCTCGCGGTGTAATTTTACCACATGAAATTTAACATCTGACACAGTGTCAGGATCAGATTTCAAAGTTGTTTATGTCAGTGTGGGTTTATTGCAGTAGACAAGATGTTTATTACATACTAAACTCTCATCATTAATGCTATTATTTCATTAATTTCAATTGTTTAAATTATTATATGTATGCACGAATAATTTGAATAGACATAAAACATGAGTTGGTTGTTATTAAACGTATTTATGTTTCATGTAATGTCTCAACGTATTTTTCTGATACAGAAGCTGACCTTGAGACTAGTTTATATATCTGTACATGGAAGTATTTTCTTTATATGTGTTGTATACATGAGGAACATCATTACGCAACAACCCAACCATCTTCGTGTCACTCTGTTATATTGAGCTGTTTTTTTTTTTCATCTTTTTATTTTTGCTTCCGTTTTTTTTCTCTCCAATCATTTTGACTGATCTGAATGCTGTGATATGAAAATATTAAATATTTATCACCATCAAATTCTCATTCATCTGCCATTTTTTTCACATCCCGGATATGCAAAAAGTACTTGCAAATAAATTGAAGTGAAATTTAATCATCTTCAGATTATATTCAATAATATTTTACTTTATCCTATCATTTTTGTGTGGACAAATCATATATTTTTCCATTTTCACCACCACATTTTCTATTATATGAAATAAATATTTCATTTATCATTCTCTTTCCTGCAATGAACATGCGGATAAAAATGACCGTCGTTAGATAACAAAAAAATTGAATTTAAAAAAAGAAGGTGCGGTGTAACCACAGCAGTAAAGTCCCAACGAATGCATCATCTATCTGTGTATGCCAACTATCCAATAAAAAATAATTGTGTAGCGAAAAAAAAATAATAATAAAAATGCATCTGCATCTATCTATCTATTTCCCACTCTTTTCTATCTAAAGTCATGAATTATCCAATTTCGAACAATCGTTGTGACAGAATACATGATCCAATCATCAATAATTATATCAAACCCCTAAAACTTCATCTATGCATCTCCGTTCCCTGTCCGATACAATTATCTACCATTCTGGTACACTTATCCATCCATGTAAATTCATAAATCTACGTGTATGTGTGTGTGTGTGTGCCTCATAAATACATAAATTTATGAGAAGGCTTACAAAATTGCATAAGCCAAGCGGGAGTGTTACAAGAATATAATACAAAATGTGGTTTGATATACCAAAATCAAAATAAACATAACCCTCTAACAAGGAAGAAGGAAACAATTCTCTATGGAAACTAATCTTCCTTCACCCACATTCCAACAGAACAAAATAATGGTTAAATTTTCTCGTGTGCTGATAATTCGCGTGTGATGAAAGAAAAATGTTTTCTTTACCGACTGATACAACTGTGTAACTAAAGATTTAGTCTTGATAGATGGCACTCGCGTCAATCATGCAATGTGAATATTTATTTCATCAGATCCAGTTTTCAAACATTGATTACACAATGATAATGAAGAATAGAAGCTGGAAAAGATGATCTAGTGTTCCACTGAATGGAGCTTTTTTAATGACACCATTTTTACTAGTATCAGATGAGGAAGTGTAGAGAACAGGGAAACAATATATACGGCATAACAAAATGGTGTATATGATGTTTATTATACGAATAAAAATTGCATATGTGTAAAAATTTCCTAAAATACATTTGGAAAAGTGCTGGATAGAAGCCAGGTTATATATCGAATAATGTAGGAACTCATCGATGGGGTGGTGGGGTGTAAGTGTTGTGAATATCATATAAATATATGTATATATATATTGTGTGCGCGCGATTCCTCATAGTTTCTTTGAAGGTCAAGGTTTTCCGCCCCTGGTTCTCTGGGGCGGCCGGGAGGCGACTAGAGTATGCGCAAAAGAGAGAGTGAGTGAAGAAGCGCGAGGAAGAGAGAGAAATTGGGAGAGCGAAGTGAAGCGTGGGCGTTAGAGCAAGGGGTGCCTTAAAGGCACAAAGAGAGGGCAAAGGGGGATGTGGCGAGGGCCCTGGTGCCCAGTATTTATAGCGCTAGGCAACTGGTCGATAACGGATAGCGTCACTGCGCAGTTAGAAAAGCCTCCGCTTTACCCCACCAACCACCACTACCTTCAAGCTTTTTCCCACTCCATCAAATTCACCCTCCTCCCTTCATGATGCCCGTGAAACTTCCTCCCTCATCATTTTCACAACAAGCTCATGGGCAAATGGCGCCTTGCATTTTCCACCTTGTGGAATACCAGAAAAACAAGAAATTCTTTGGCAAGAGGGAAATGCTAAGTTTTGGCCTCCTTTTTTTTTTTTTTCTTCTCAACTACTTCAACAATAATTTCGACTGTATTTTATTCTAAGGAAAGACATTTCATATTAACTCTTGTAGATTTTACTATTTTACCTGGGAGGTGGGTATTAATTAATCGATGCCTGAAATTTAGAAAGTAGGGAAGAAAAAAATTATGGCGAAAATAATCTGTGACGACGAATATATTGGAGATTAATTTTCTGTTACAATAAAGAAATTAAATTTTCTTTTGCACTCCATTATCAGGAAATGAACATCCTCATTGTACCAAAATAATATATTTATGCACACTCGCTTATATGACAGCATAATTTTTCTATAATTCATTTTATAAAGTAAACTGATTTGCTTCAGCGACCCATTTCTTTTCATGAGCTTTTTTTTTATCCAATGCTATTTCCTTATACATTCTTGAAATTCATTGGAAAACGTAAGAGAATTTTTTCTTGTGTATAAAACTCGACAAACACACAATCTCCGGTAGATGCAGAGGAAGAAGCAAATGTAGAAAAAAAAATAATAAAAATCAAAATAGAGAAGAGTATGTGGGTGTGTGTTGGTTGTGGAAGCGCGAGGAGCTTTTTTTCCCCTACAATACGAAGGGGTAAATGTGCATTAGTGGATTTCTCGTTGTGTCCTCTCTCCCTCTCTATTTGGATATGGTCGGCGCGCGCCGTTGCCTCGATTGGGGGGATGTATAATATGGGTGGGTGTGCGTGGGCGAGCGCACTATAAACCCCCCACATGAGGGAGGGGAGAGGACTGGGTCCCTGAGGAAAGGACTCGGTCGCAACGCAGCTGTGGACACTGATCGTTTCGCAACATTCTACGTGTACCTTCTCTACTCGTGACTTAACTCTCTGCTCATTGCTGTAATTTGTAAATTCGGTTTACTTTATTTATCTATAACGAATTCAACATACGTTAATATTACTCACAAATAAGTACGAAAGAAAGAAAAATAGTTGCGCTTTTATTTTGTTTCAAGTATATTTATAAATCAGTATTTAAAAATAATATTTGAAATGTTACAAAAACGTTATTTGTTTCCGCGCTGATTTTAAAGAGGGTTTACGAATGAAAGAGAACACGACTAAACGCAAAAATAACACGTCGAAACACGCACTTTCTTGTTATATTCAAGCAGTCCCTGGCTGTTTTGACGTTCAAGGTCACTGTCGCAACATATGGCCACACTTGTGAAGACTTCCTCATTGAGCAGAGATATCAAGTTTAAAATATTGATGGAGGTGACACAAAATTATTTTTCATCGAATAATATATATTAGAATAGAAAATAGATTATTTGTTATTTTCTAATTATTTAACAGTTTATTCGGTTGTTTGGAGTGTTTCTTAGAAATAATTACGAATTGTAATTGGGTAAGGTATTTTGGATTTTGAGAAAATTACTACACAATTGTGTTGACGTGAAAAAAAAATTGAAGTGACGAGAAAACTAAATATGAAAATCGGAATATTAATATTATGCGTTCGATTTTCTGCAAACATATTTTTATTTGATTTTTAATCAATTTTCTTATCTTGAATTAATTTTGAATATTTGAATAGAGAATATTGAATGACGAGTCATGATTTGTCGAATATGGGTGTAAATAATCTTCTATAAATACATCAGTGTTTTTGTGAACGAATGAGTCACTGAATACGATGGATTATTATTTTTTTTTTTTTTTCTATTTTTTTTGTAGTATTTATACATTCCTCACAATGACGTATATATTTCTAGGAGGGATAAATATTTTATACGTTTGTATCAAGATTGACAAATACAATTCATTATTTGTTTCTATTTATTGAATGTTTCAGTTAGTCGATTGCACTGCGAGTCTGAATCCTTCAAAATGGATCTCATCTTGGACATCAACAGCTGGCTCTATCCAATGGAACTTGGTTAGTACATTTCATAATAATTAAGTCAACTATTGAAATAAAATAGAGAATATAAATATATTGATACATTAAATTTCGAAGTATTAATTTGAAGTCATTATTATCTTCAAACAATATCACTTTGTTGTTTTGAGTCAAAATTTCATAAACATGACACTGTGTACAACGTCATCATGTTTGTTTACATTGTGTTTAAATGATGGCGCGATATATATACCTATTCAGGCGGAAGTTTTCAATCGATAGCAATTCCACAGCGTTATATGAATTTTATCATCTATAATATATACTGACACGCGAGAAACTGATGTGAATCGAAGGAATAACTCATTGCAATAGAAAAAAAAATAATCAATTGGTCAGTTCATTCTATTGATAGAAAAAGACAAAAATTTTATATCCTTGTACAAAAATTGTTAACTTTAGTATAAATAAATAAAAAAAATTCTTAAAACAATATGTAAACAAGTATGAACACGTTATATACGTTTCAAGGTTGGTTCGGTGATACCAAATGGAACTCTATTAGAATCTATCGAGGCGGCACGCGATAGTTCCCCTTATTATACTATACTCACTTGACAAATACACACACTTGTATACTTGTACATACGTACACTCAATCACACGCATAGAATCTATATACAGTCATGCGTAGTATTTTTGTATTTTCTGTTCTACACGAGCCAAGAACGGCTTCTCTCTGTTGATAACTTCCGTCTGTGGCATGACAGCAGGTGCTAAAACTTTGCCTTTCTTTCTTGTCTTTTAGTCTATCATTTTTTCCCTTATGTTCTTCTTTTTTTTTCTTCCTTTTTCTGCCCTTTGGCGTGTCCGACCCACTTCCATCCCTCTACGTCTTCATTCATACAAATCACGCGCATATCCTCATTGAAATTCTTTTCTCTTTGAGTTAGTTTTATCATGAGAATTTTGTGGATTTTTAATGTATGAAAATGAGTCTAATTTAATTTTTAAGATTGAGAGAATTTTTTTTTTTATTTTTATCTACTGTTTATTGAATTTTGTTTGATGATAGAATTCACAATATTTCTCGTGATATTAATTTGTTGATTTGATGATTATATAAATATCTGTGTTATAAATATTTGTTTTTGATTCATTGATAATGTTGTCGAGAATGTGCGAATTTAGATCACCCCATTTCACTTGACTGGTTGACAGGTTACATTCATATAAAATTTATGCTTTATGTGGAACAATCTTGAAGTGTTTATTGTCATTTTGATTTTCCGCATGAACAAAACCAGGATTTTTCCATCGTATAAATATCAGTAGAGAAAATTATAATATTGAAAATTGGAATCATTTTTTTTTTCTCTATTGCTATTATAAAATAGCAATTTTTGAGAATATTAAATGAAATCAACAAAATATGTGAGAGTAAATATTTGATCTTCCGCACTCAAAAACTATTCCAAGTGAATTTAAGTGTAAATAAAATTTCACCAATTATCAATTCATCAATAATGTACTGCACATTAGTCGCAAATGTGTAATTATAAACTTTAAAAATTACTTTTTATTCACATCAATACTTGAAATAAATAAATAAAAATAATGGGAAACTTATTTTCAAAATATAATATAGAGAATTAAAATCAACTTCTAATTTCTTATCAGATGATAAAACTATGTGAAGAATAATTGAGGGGTAGAGAGGATTCAATATGGAGCACGATCGGTTCACAATATTTTATCATTCTCCCCTCTTCCTCACTCATCTTATCTTCTCCCACTATTGTTCTCAATATCTTTTTTGTATCTTTTTCTTCCTACTCTCATAATAAGTGCTGTTTTGTCATTGGTGATTCAGAGCGAACATTACGTCTGTTTACAAATATAGTCACATGTCTTGTTCTATATATTTTTCTTTCTCAGTTTCTCCCTCTTGCACTTTGGTTTGGCCATAACAAAAATTTCATTGATTTCATTCTCATCTCACTCTTTGCTTTTGCGCCCCACCATTATTGCCGCACATTTCCCCTCTATTTTACCAAGCAGCTGCCCCACCAAATGTACAAATGACGAAGGTTATAGAGCTGTGGGCTAGGCCGCTGTATTGACGCGTGGCGGGTTGACTTGCGCGAAGTGACGCAATTCGTTCCCCTTCGTCCAATATCCCCCTCGTTTGTTGTATATCAGCTCGTTCGCGGATACCCCACTATCATCATTGCCACCATCTATATTCACAAAACATCATTCTGGTTGCTCGGGTTCTCTATCCCCACTCTGTGGAATAAACCCGCGTCTCTCTTCTCTTTCTCTCTCCCGCTACTGCAAGTTCAATGCCAAGGTCAAACTGCTGGTACGACTTGATGTTGGCTGCGCCAGAGTTGCTCCGGGTCGTTCGGGAATACGCGTTCGCTATTCGTCGTAAAACGTGTGTCGCCGGTTCCTGTTTCCCCTTTCCTTATATTATTTCATAATATTTTCATAATTTTCTACGATTTCTTTTTCATTTGTATTAAGTAATCGTTTACTCAATCAATTATAACTTTTATATAATAATTTCGAGGGTAATTCTAATTGATTTTTGTGTGTTTCACTTTAACCCAGTTTAGAATCGGTTTTTTTCCTCAACATTCCTCTTTATTTATGACACATTGTGATATTATATTCAGTTTTCAATTTAAATTACGCGATTGAGATATTGTGATGAGGAAAAATGACAAAAGTGCGCAACACTTTTTTTTTTTACAAGTAAATTCATTATAGTGTGTTTGTAATTGTTTCCTCTTCTTTTTTTTTTCCCCATTTTTCATATACAAAGCGTTGAATTGTGAGAAGTATGACTGACGCGTTTGTAATATTTAGTGCGAGATTAATCGTTTGCAATCGACGTGTTGGAAAAAGGAAAAAAACAAACATAATTATTTAGTCGTGGAAAAAAAAACAAAATGAAGAAAGAAAATGTAAAACAGATTGAGCTTATTCACAGCATAAATTTTTTTTTGTACACGACTTTGCTCTTCGCTCTTCGAACATTCTGCTTACGCAAGTCACCATTCTTCATTACAAACATATTTGTGAGTATAACTAACAATAGAAATAAGAAAAAGAAAATAAAAAGGAGAAATGAAGGGTGAAAAGAAACAAAAAAAATATGAAATGAGTGACATAAGAAATTGATTTGAAATTGGATATTGTATTTTTATTAGAAGAGATTATTATTATCATGTAGACATTATGGATCGATTATTAATAGTGGGTGTGACAAAGATAGAATGATAAATAAATAAATAGAACGACGCGGTGAGACGGAGAGGGTAGTGTTGCCAAGGTCGTGCCGTCCTTTAAATCGAACGGTGGTGCGGCAGTGTACGATCGATAGCTCGATGTCGTTGCTGGTATATTCGGGAAGCTCGGGCGAATTCGGTCCAGGCTCGATGGTCGGACTATATCATCACGAGTGGAAGCAACACAACTACATATGCATATACCTATATTTTAATGAATATATATGTATATGAATGTGGTTGTGACGGAACAGCAACGCAAATGAAAAGGAAGGGAGGAAGCGCGACGACGACGACGCGCCGATGTTACGCGACGAATGAGAAGAACTCGCGCCATCAAATTGCGTCGTATTTTTCTCGTCTCGAATTATTTTCTAATGTTGAATAATATTTTTTAATAGTTTTGTTGATCTATAAATATATCATTTGGATTTATGATAGGTATATATGATATTGGGTCATTTGAAATATTAAATTGAACCAATGTTGAATTGCATAGTGGAATTAATTTAAGTGTTATAGCGTAAAAATAAAATTATATTATGGTCGGTAAAATAGTTATGTTACAGCGATATATTACTCAGTTGAGGAATATGGACGGTTCCATTTATAGATGTTTTTACTTTTCTATTTTTAAGTAAGAATTTTTCGTATGAGTCAGATATTACATTTGACTTAATATTTCGTATTGAAAATTCTTTGGTAAATGATTGTGGAAAATATTCAATTCATATTTAAATGAACCATTGAGAATAATTTGGATTATTTAATTTTGGAAATAATATTTTGTGCGGTGAATTAATAGTGGAGTTATGTTTATTTTTTTTTAGAATTTAGAATATGTGAAGTATTTTAAGAGAAAAAAATTATTTTATATTTGTTGGGTCAATGTGATCTTGAACTTGGGTTTATGTGATTTGTGTTTGGTCATTATTTTTGTTTTTTGAGTTTATGGACAATATGAATTTATTTATAAAGTTTTAGATTGTCATGTTTTTGATATAGTTAAATGATATTAATTATTTCCATTTGCATTGTCGATACAGAATTTAGATTAGGGATAAAATAATGAAGAGATGTTGAAATAATTGTACGCTGTTTGAACAAATTAGGATGAAAATTAAATCTGAACGTTTTATGAACTTATTTATTTTACAATATAAAATGAATTCAATTTTTTCAAATTTCGTTTTTGAAAAATAATTAAATTGTTGTTGTTGACACATGATTTTGTGTTCATTAAACTTTTTGATTTGCAACAATTAGTCAAAAAGAAAAAAAAACAAACTGAATGAAATGAACAACTGAACTATTTTCATTCTTTAGTGAAGTCTGTTATCGACAGTTTTTACCACTCTTGACAATTATATTATTTTGACAAAGTTTCGATAAGTTCATATGACTGACATTCATGAAATTGCAACTTCGACATTTTACTGACAATAATGTCGACGAATGTGAAAAGAAGAAGGTTAAAAATAGGAAAAAGAAAAAATAAATAAATAAAAAAAAATGAAATGAAATGAAAAAGCGGAAATGAATGAATGTAGAGAAAAAAAATTCCATGTATAAAGGAAATTCTGTAAATAGAATTGACGATCAGGCCGGACAACGTCAGTTTATATTAACGACAAACATTTCTCGAAGCAACGTCTCGTAATGCAATGACCATCTATTTCTATTACCGGTGTTAAGACTCTCCCTTCACTCTTCCCCTTGTTGTGTCCATCTGCGCTTTGTATCCTATATCTTCGAAGCTTTTTCTTCCTCAACAACTCGATCTTGGCTTCGTTCCAATATCTAGACGTCCACAAATCCGGAAAAGCACATCGACATGTTTGAATTCTCCTTTCGTAATCCATCACTACTTTTTATACTTCGTTTTCTTCCATTTATTTCGTTGGTTTTTCTACTACTTACAACTTGATGTTGTGTTCTTAAAATGTCGATAATATTGTCAATGTCATGTGTGTGTTGTTGAATATTTTTTGTTTAATCCTCACTGTTTTTATTATTCATTTGATAAATTTAAGTATTTCTAAAATAATATTGTATTATAAAATAATTAATGATTTAATTAAATTAATTGCAGGCGATAAATTTCGATTGGTGCTTGCAACCACCTTGAGAGAAGATGGATATCCAGACGGGGGTGATTGGAGTGCTATTGAACAAGAAGGTGGATCAAGAGCTGATAGCTTTGAATATGTAATGTCGGGAAAAGTTTATCGTATCGAGGGAGACGAAGCCAGCAATGAGCAAAGCAGTAGACTGTAAGTAAAATGATACAGTACTTTTTTCTCTATCTCCTGTCTTACTAGTTTTGGTTCCTCTTACAATACATTTCGCGTATGGTGTGTCCCAATATGTTTCCCGCCGATATCACCAGACTTCACTGTGTCTGTGTGTATGTGTGGTGTCTGTCGATAAAATTTGATAAGCTTCAGCAAATCCAATTTATCATGGTTCAATACATTACAGTGAACGTGACTGTATACAGCCAATTCAGATGAAATTGTGTTTTTCAACCGTTTTATTTAGATAAAGTTTTTTATTCCAATGTTAATATAGGTCGTGAATACGATCAATTGATCATTCGTCAGCAATTGCTAATGATTATTTCAACTGAATTTTATCCAATAATATTTGTTTTTATATTATATAATTGAAAGAGAGAAAAACATTCTCTATATATTGGAACAAACTTTTCTTTCTTTATTTAATTATTATATAACGTGAGATGAAATGGCTTCTCCATAATACTTTTTTATTCGTCTGATAATTAAACGATAAGCTCAACTGGCAATTAATCATAAATGATTGCTATTGTTTTTATCAATGCCGTTATTTTTATTTCATTCGTTTCTTCTAAAACGAATCAAATTATCGTGATGTCATGACGGACTAATCCATCAATCAAATTCTTTTTTACCGACCTACGGTTTCGTTATGGTTTTTGGTCATAATGCGGAACTGATATAACAATATAGATATCTACGTACGAGACTTTATTTTCCGTACACATAAATCGCGAGTGATTGTCCAAGATGGCACCACTTTACGCGATTGAATTCTATATGACAATTTAATTGACAAAGTTCTGTGGTGTTGATATTTATCAATTACAATAATTAACGATCGGTGAATACATGGAAAATTATTTATATTACGAATTATATAATATTTCTGATAATGTGACAGAAATAATGCCATTGCAGTTATAATAATTATAATTCGTACAAAGTGATGTGATAATAAAATTTAATAGCGAAGTATACATACGAGTTTATACAAAGGATAAAAGGAAAAAGGAAAATATTTGGATTTTGAGGGAGAAAAAAAGCTTTTAGTGAACAGGGAGCCACTCTGTGTTCACTCGGTTGGTAAAGAAGTGAGTGAACACAGCTGGTGGTATCTCAGTTTTCTGGATGCGTTAGCAACATCTCCTTCATACCGACAGATACAATAAATATTACATCCACGCTTGTGCACTCACAAAGGAAAAAAAAAAAACTCAATGTAGTAATCAATCTAAGATGACACATTCATAATTCATCTCAATGTAAAACAATTGACGATATCATGGCATGAAATTTCATCATGATACTTGAATACAGAATTTCATTAAACCACTAAAGTGATGTCACGGTGGTTTTGCTTGATAGCCATGTAAAACAATGTGTAAAATTATACACAGACGACACTAATGGATGTAAATTGAGTATGAGATGGTGTCGCAAAAGAGGAAGGATACGATGGGTGATGAAGGAAGAGACGAGATACTGTGGAATAATCCAGGAAAGCCATAGCCATCAGGTGCGCACATTGCCATCAGCCTGCAAGGATTTATATGAAGGGTGGGGGCGTGACAGCACGGAAATGAATTATTGATCGAGGACAACGCGAATATATTCAGAATGGATATGACTAAATCCATGACAACCCTTTGGATATTTTTCTTTGTCATTCGATGTTCTGCATAAAATTGTTTATTTATATTTAATTTTTATCATATGATGAGATGAAAAGCAATTTATTTTATTATTTTTTCTTTTGAATTTCATGAAAATGTCACGACGAATTGAGATTTTTTTAATTTTTTATTTTATTCGTAATTTGAACATGCTTTAATCGCATTGGATTAAATTGAGAATTTTTTGCGATTTATCAGTGTGGGATAATTAAACTTTTTAATTAAATAGATATATATTTGTATTATTTTTATTTTTAAATTAAGTATTGAAAATTCAGTGTTGGACATTGTTTCAGTAGACACTGTAGTTATTATAATTGTTATAAATGTCATTATTAATGAAGTTTATATTTAATTTGACATGAGCTTTTGTTAATTGTCGAAGGAGTTGAGTTGTTGTTGTAATTCAAGAATAAGATGATTAAGTTGGAAATGTATAAGTCGGGACAATGCTAAGAATGGAGTGGAGAAAGTAGTGAAAGCCATATTCAGTCAGACCGCTTGGTATTCTTAATTCTGTTATTGTTATATTCTTGAGCGGTCTTTATTTTTTTTTTTTTTCAAAGGATTTGTTTGTTATTCTTTGATTATATTCTTACAGAGCTTTTGCATTGTTACGTAAATTTTAATGACGAATCAGTTGAAAAATGAGAATGAAATTCAGAAGAGCGATTGTCATGTTGGAGTTTGTTTAGTTAATTATTGTTGAGATATTCATTGAAAGAATTTTTGAATGAGTCGATGTCGTACTTTATTATTTCTTCATATTGTTCAAATGATGGACAATTTCTTGATGGATTATAAACATTATTATGAGACAATTATTCACTGTTATTGAATTTCTCAGTAACTGAAATTTTTTTATATAAATATCAATTTTGTCTTCGTTGGATTTTCCCTTTTTTTTTTTCCTGGTTGTTGCTCACGTAATTTTTCAATTATGTAAGTGACATTTAACAACAGCTGATTCAGTTTCAGTTGACTTGCTTGGCAGTTTTATATATTTATTAACTTGGCAACAGTCTCTCATTTGTATTTCATCTTTTATAGTTTTATTCGATTTTTCCTGGGTATATATTTAAACAATTGCATATTGCTATCGTGAGTCTATTGTTATTTGTTGTGTGCAGACATAATTTTTCAATGTGAATAGCGACGAGGTTCGAAGTTGTGTCATCAATTAACCACCAGACATATGTACAAATGTTTTATCCTCTTCAACTTATATTTGTCCTTCAATTTGTTTTTTAATTGAAGTTAGGAGAGTAATTGGCGGTGAAAATTGTTTTTTGAATCATTTATTTATTTATTGTAATTGTAAATTAGTTTTTTTGGTTCAATCAAAAGGTTGATTTGTTATTTCGAGTACTTTTGATAGAAGGTAGAACACATCGCATAGTTTCTAACTTTTTTTTTCATATTTTATTCATTCTCAATACAAACAGTTCTTTGTTTCATTATAGAAGCTTAGTAAACAATTAGTGCGCGAAGTCGTCGGAATAGGAGAGGTGTCCTCGTGAATATGCAACTCGACAAGCGTGAAGAATCTTGCGCGAAAAAGGCAGGTCGCAGCCTTGAAGCGGAAGAAAACTGATTCACGTTTTGTTCGGTTAGAAAATCAATAAAAAGATTTAGTAATGGTGTGGAAAAATTTTAAATTTATTCAAACTGTCGCTCTAATATAATTTCTTAACCCTACTGAGCAATAAGTTTCCGATTCAATTATTCAGACCATAAGCTCGACATTTCCAATATTAAATTATCAAATCTAATAATTTAGGTGTCATCAGATTCATGGATGGTTGCCTTTTATTCATTGTCTTCACTGATTAATTCCATATCTGTATCTTCAGATGTCATATCAACAACTGCTAGAAAAAATCGAAACAAAATTGGTATCTCATTTACAAGTTCAAACCTACCAAAATTCTGTTTAACCTCAAAAAGAAATTCTCATTGCCGATGAATAAATTATTCACTCCTACATAGAATTTGAAAAATCCCTTCGTGATAAATTGATTCCATCTCCCTTATGCCACCGAAATTCATCAACAAAAAAAAAATCCTGAACCAAAAACTTTAAAAAAAGCTCTTAACAATTGCATAAAATAAAAACATCCCAAATGTCTTTGACAAATGTCAAAAAATATTTCTAATAAATAAATGTGTTTTATCAATAGAATTTGATATAAAAAATTTCTGCAAGTATCAGTTGACAAAAAAAAATAAAAAACTAAAAAAGCAGAGCATGTTCATTTAATGCTCTTGGGACTGTGCGAGACTAATAATTTAAAAAAGCACTAGCAAGAGCTTTAGAATCAATTTTCACCGAGTTTCCACTATCCCAGGACATAATTACTTCTTTATTGTATCAGTGACATCATTTATCCCTTTTATGTAGATAGTTTTGGTGCTATTTGACTCAAAGTGTGACCTAGTTCCCTTATGTCCTCTCTAAACTCACCTGCACGTTCCCATCAGCATAGTCTATTATATATACACGTGTACATATGTAGTTGAACGAAAACTGGGTTCTATCCCGGCTGCTGGCATTGCCACCATTGCCATCACCATCCAGGCGAGAGAGGTGATGAGGACGAAAGGTCGCGGTGTGTGCGGGAGAGGAGAAAATTCCCACTAGAGAGGCTTTATCTAGGTCATCCCCTGTTGCCCGAGTTTATATGGGGTGGAGGGAGGTGAGTGGGAAGAGGGCAAGTGAGTTTCCACCCTTTTTCCTCCTTCCCTATATCTTCAACTACCCACTTCTCTTCCTGTATATGCCACTGTGGCCTCTCTATCCTGTTGCACTCGCCTGGTTATCCACTGTGTAGCAAGGACGCACCTTCTCACAACGTCCACAGTGTGTGTTCTATTTTATTGATTTTAATATCATTTTATTTTATTTTCATCTATTTTTACAATTGATTTAGTGAGATTTCTAGTTATTTTCAACGATTAATTATTTATGTTTTATATTAATTATATTTGTAATGCGAAAGGTTAGTGGATTAGTTAATTATTCATTGTGGCAGTTTGTTTATTTATTTATTTTTTTCTTTTATCTGTTATCGTGTTGTGGTAGAAAGATTTGGTGGAATAATGACGAGAAAAAATTTAAAAGGGGAATTAATGCAAGTTTTATTTGTATTTTAATTATGGGTTTTTGTTAGTGATATAAAATTATCATGAGGTTATGAAGGTTTGTGGGGATTTGATAAAAGAGGATTTGTATTAATGGAGAATAAAATATTTAGAGAATTTGTGGATAATTATATGAGATTTGGAAATTTAGTATTTTTATTCTTTAATTTTGGTTTCATTGATGGAAATGTCAATTCATTTTTCTTTTGTTTTGTGTAGTTGTTAATTTTTTCATTGTTTTGAGTTTTAATAAATAGAATAGAGGTGAAATTTTATTGTTTATATTTTTAAATTGTTTTTTATATTGAACAAAATGAAATCAATGGAGTTATTGTGGATGGTGATAATTAGTTGTGAGTATTTTTCGTTACAGTATTGAATGTAATGTCGATTTTATGGTGATTGTGCTATTTGTGGAGCTTTTTTATTCACAAATTGTTTTGTATAAATCAATTTCCTGTTTAGTTATATTTTTGTCGAAGAGAAAGTAAAATTAGTCTTTAATATTTCAATATTTTATAATATAATAATTCAATGAGGATTAATTTATTGTGTTGTCATTCATTTATTGATAATGTGAAAATGAAAGTGGAAATTTTAATTAAATTGATGAAGTCATGTTGATTAACCAATCATTGACAACTTTATGAAAAGTTCTGTATTAAGACAAATATTTTTGTTTCATATTAAAGTTGGAAAAATTTTATTTAACATTTTATAGAAAATTAATTATTCTCGTTATCTTCTCTGTGACTAAAATGAAATTTTCCTTATTCAAAATTCACTGAAAGTGACTGAATAAAACGAATAGAAATGATAATTAATTACCCATACAATTAAATTTGTATAATTTTCCTCAATCATTCAAAGCATCAAATTTATTCAATAGAATATCATTCTATTTTTTTCTCTTTCCCTTGACCTAGTTATTTATTCTCGATCAATTGAAATGATGCTGATGGATTTTCAATAGTCAACGATGCTCGAAGGTCCTAAAAGTGCATCAAAAGAGATTTGATAAATAATTATAATTAATCAATAAAGATAAATTGATAAATCAACAAAAAAAAAATGTTATGCAACAAACTTTCACAATAATCCAGAATTGAAAAACTTCATTCTCTTTAACTCATCTTCTACAAATTATCTACTGTGTCAATTGCATTTAACTCATCTCTATATTCCAATGTTATCGATTTATTGTTTATTTCCGTGACTCAATTGCCCGTTCAGCGTGTCGATAATCAGTTCTGTATTGTACATAGGAATTAATTCACCTTGTGAATTCCAAATGATTGATCCAATTGTATAATTCGTTCGTTAATCCAGTGATAAATGAAGTTTAATATAAACTGATGTGATAATACTCAATGAATTATTAAATTTCAAATTATTCAATAATAACAGCGATTATTTATCAATTAAATAAATCAATTAATTCAATAAACAAATTTTTCTTTGAATTATTAATCTTCAAAGAATGATTTTGTGCTTCAATTTTTTTTATCAATAATTAACAATTTAATATCAAACGTCATATTGACGTATTATCTTTTATTAATAGTCAAGTGTAATTATTATAATAAACGTTTCTGTGAAGACAGAATAACTTAATGCATTCCCTCACGATAGAACCATGACACTGAAACAGTGCCATCTACTTTACATTGTCTCACTCACATACAGTAGCGACACAGAGTCACAGTCTTTTGAAATTAACGACAATTAATGTCGTGTTCACAGCATCTGACAATTCTCGTTTTATTCATATTTTATATGTTTACTAGTCCATTACATGTTAACAGATGTGAAGTATGCCAATGGTCGCGTAGTATGAAAAAATTAAGAGGGAATTATAAGAAGGAACAATTGAGAACTGGAGATTATGTCTGACTAAGACAGTACGACTTTCACTAGATTTCTTTGTGATGTTCTGCTGTTCTAAATACGTTCGATGAAACGTCTCATTCATTTGCTTGTGATAAAGATGATTGAGAATTTTTATTATTCAATGAGTGATGATTTTTTTTATTGGGTTAATTAAGTGATAATTAGGGCGAGTTAATGCTTTATGTATTTTTTTTTATTTTCATGTCTTTGGATATTGGAAAAATATCGTGGGAATATTGTGATGGGAATTTTATTCAATTGATTTTTGTAGGATCAATTTAAATTTGAAGAGTACAAATGAATACAATAAAATTATGTTGAATATTTATTATAATTTATTGAACTAGTAGTTTCATTTTTGTTTTACTGACATTATTATCTTTTTATATTACTAATCGCATTCGACAATAGATAATTGAAAAAAAAGAATAAGAAGAAAAATAAACCACATGGCTTTAAATTGTCACAATGACGTTTTTCTTTTAGATTAATTAAAGTAGGTAAAATAAATGTTGCAAGTTGCAAATGTGTTTTTTCAATTATCACATTTGGTTTGAATGAATAAGAAAACAGAACTGAAATAATAATATATCAATCGCAATAGATATGTACCGATTCCCAAGAGTGTAAGATACGAGTTATGTAATGATTTTGACCACGCATTGCGAAGGAGCGGCCATGTTTCTCGCTACTATATGAAATATTATACATATATATATTACAATAAGTAGGGCTAGGCAACCCATAAATAGCGAGGACTTGTACGGGCCTGGTATGATAATTATTTCCAACCAATAATTCTGTCGCATTACAATAATTACTTTATTCCATTGAGTAAATTCATTTTTTCTTTATCTTTACTTGAAAAATTTATTTTCATTCGTTAGCTTTTCTGGCAAGTTGAGTGAATGTATGTAATAAAGAAAATGAAGAGATGCATTATTTAATGTGTATGTGTCTGTGTTTGTATTTGTGGGTAGGAAGGACGTGATGTTTATGTGTGTTGATGAGAAATATCAGCCAAGTTTAAATTGGAACGAGGTGGATGTGACACCTGGCAAGCCGACCTGGCATTAGTGCTTAATTTGTTTCCTACTCCCATTTGGTTATAAATAATTTATCTACTTTGTTTGGAATTTATCTGGGCCACAGTAAAATTCGAATAGAAGATTTTCCTTTTTTTTTATTTATATTAAAATGAAATTAATTTATTTATATTATTATTGATGTATTTGTAAGTTTGGTTTTGATATGAAATAATTTTCAATTTACGATTGACATATTTTTCCATGTTGAAGTTGAAAGTGTGATATAGTTTGATAAATTGTTTAATATTCAATACTGATTTTTAATTTATGTCATCATGATTAATATTCATTGCACTAAATTCAATTATTATTTTAAATGTTCGATAAAGTGATTAAATTTTTTTCTTACTGCGCGAGCTATTTATTAATAAATGAAAATAGTTATCCAATTTTCATTGAGTTTGTGTAATTGAATGAACAGGAGGGACCAAAAAAAATTTTATAATTCACTGCGATACAGCCAGAAGTAATTCAGATATAAATGAAAATTAATTTAATATCAATAAAATAATTAATTATCATAAAATTATCAGGCAAATAATTCAAATTCATTAAAAATATTCCACCAAACAAGTTTGAGTGTATATCAAAAAATTAAAAATATATAGAAACGTGCGATATTAAATATTACAATAAAAATTATCTCAAAGTTACATAATACATTGAAAAAAAAAAGTAACAAAACCCATTTTTGTATTTTTATCGTTTATTTCTTATCTTTGATAGTTAATTTACAATCAATGCGAATGGAAAATGTGATAAACGTCGAAAGAAGAATGCTTCTTCTTTTCTTTTTTTTTTTTCTCTTGAGAATGTGTTAAAATGCAATATCACGTCATTTCATCGCTAGAATAAATACACAGTAATCGCGCGCAATTCATAGGTGCAGCATGACTCATCCATGTACAGTTCCTGTATAGTTGAGTGTTTATCTGAGAGTATGGATGAAAAAAAAAAATTTTTAAGATATAATGTGATGTACTTCGTGTATGTGCGGACGTGTATGTTTGTATAGATGAATGTGTAAGAAGTGTTGCAGTATGCATAACATACATATACAAAACAGTAAAGCTAACGCGGTGCTGCTGCTGCTGCTTTCCGGGTCGCACCGAAGTCGGCCGCGCACGAAAAACAAGGACAAATTCCCGCGTGCTTGGATCGCAAATGCGTTGGCTACATGAGCTAGCAAGTGAGCACTTGCAATTACGCAACAACTGCCGACCATCCCGATTTATTTTTGTCGTAAAAAAAACGGTGCAGCAGCCGAGAAATACGCGCGTGTATGCTCTAATCTCTCTTTTTCATCTTTGTACTTTTCTGTCTCGTTGACAAAGTAAACTTCATTGATATAGGGAAATATAAATGGCATTGGAAAGAAAAAAATAATGATAAAATAATGATGGAGAGATAGTTAGAATATGGGAAAAATTTAATTACAATTTTATTTACTTTTCATAGAGAAAAGTAAATATTTACTTTTTTGTTTGGTGAAGGGTGATTGAGTATTTTTTTTATGGTGTTTTATTGGCAGGGTGTCTAATTGACAGTTGATGAGATGAAATACCATTAGTTGATTGTTTAGTAGTTTTTGTTGAATGTAGAAAACGTTTCTAGTGAAAGAATGGAATTTGAAAACAATGTATTGAGAATTGGTGTTATTATATAAATGTTTATACAGATGCAAGCGATGAATTTAGTATAAGAATAATTATTTTATTTCCGGTTGGGTATTTATGCTTGGAATTACAGATTAGGATTATACTCGGACTTTTCTATTGTGATAGAAAACACTGGGATGTTTTTTATTTTATTTAAATTATGATTCGATTTGGATTTATTCACTTTTGGTTGAGGTGTTGGTGCCTTTTACTTTTTCCTTTTTTTTTTTCGGTTGATTTTCATTGTTATAATGAGAATTTATGTGAAAATACTTTTTCATTTTAAATCATTGAGTAGAAATCTCTTGCACTAAATACACTTTCTCGTAAAAAAAAAAGCTCCATGAAAAAACTACCGCAGTGAAAAAAAAGTGGTTACAGACAGACAGGCGGAAAACACCTATTCGTGTTGAATATATAAAATCCCTTTTTGTGTGATACAGGGTCAAAAAAGGATGTGAAAATTCTGTGATTCTGTCGTAATAAAAGAAAAAAACGTCTGGTTAACGATTGCGCAGTACAGATCCTTTTCTCATGTAGATCAGATAGCAGTAACCATAAAAATGAAATCTTTTTCATTTCTTCCAGACGAAATCTATTCAAATTCTATGATAGTAACTTCTTTTTTTATAACCTGTAAATATTATCAATGGTGTTTTTTTTTTCATTCTCATCCTGATATCATTGATTTAGCAAAAAAATTTCTTTTTCGATAAATCTCCATTTCTTGATATTATATCAATCAAATTTGTTTTTGAGAAAAAATTGTTGATTTAATTATTTTATCAAGTTTGTTTCTTTCTCTCAATTATTCAACATAACGTGTGTAATACATTTTTTCCTTTTTCTATATTTATGAAAATATAATTGACACTAAGTATTCATTAAACGATAGAAAAATGTCATTACAATTCATGCCAAATTCGATAAGAAGAATCATCGAAAAATTCCTTTTATCAATGTTTCATACAAGTGCATTTGTTTTTTTCTTTTTATTTATAGTAATAACTTGACGACATATTTTTCTTGGCTCGTGTAGACATTCAGTTAGAATAGAAATTTCATAGGTATTACGGACAGAGACAAAGAGAAAAAAAAACTATTGATGAGTAGTTGAGTTTGACCGCATGTCGACACAAGCGAAACCAAAACATCGCGAACGTGTGTCGACATAGTTTTGCCCTCGCACACAATTCACATCCTCTATCACTCTCTAATTCTCATCAATGCAACGTTTTGGCAGAGCTTGGCGCATAAAGCAGTCTGCACTGCAGTTGACACACATACATTCATATATTCTTATATAGTTATATCTATGCACATATATAACATACAAATGTTATTGTGTCATTGTTTATAATTTATTTCCTCACCCGAAAATATTTTCACAATGTACAATTGTGATGTAGAGGTGAACTGTGTGAATTTATATGCGATAATGAAATTAAATTTTAATCAGAATTTGTTTTGTTGTTGGTACTGCTGTTTTTATAAAAGCAAAAAATATAATATATTTCGCAGTACAAATTTTTATGTTTATGTGTTGATGATTCAAAGTATATTTTATGATTTATTCCTACAGATTTTGTTATGACAGAAATGAGGAACAGATTGAAATATCAAAATAAACTTGGAAGAGTGGAGAAAAATTTCTAGAATTTCGTGTAGGAAAATTTTCATTTTACATTGGAGGGTTAGTCAATTGAAAGCAGAATAAAAAAATTTATTAAAGTCTCTATGTCTACCACTCAAAGAAATATAAAACTATCTGATTTTATAACATAGAATTAGTGTCAAAGTTTTTCCGTTTATTCTCTTCATTCGTATTCATGACTCGTTATCAACTCGAACGTCATAAGCATAATTAATTAACTTTTTTTTTTCTACTCGATGTACATAACAAAGTTTTCATTCAAATATATATCATTGTTTATATGTTATGTGTACATTGGAATTTCTTGGGGAATATTATGATGTTTATTTGCGTGTTGATTTCATCATATCATGATAAAAATGTCACGTGGAATTGCGATTAATAAAAATATTAAATTCCAATAATAATATTATTGTAGGAAAAATAAAAAATAAATACATAAATATAATTAAATAAATTCCGCATATTTTTACAGTTTACTGTGAACTGTATTTAGTAAACTTGATAACAAATATCAAATCAATCTTTTCTCATTATAAAAAATTCAACCCAAATCTCAACAAGATTTTTCTTCATCCCAATCTATCAAAGACAATTCTAAAAAAAAATCAAAATTCATTCAAAGGTCCCCCTGAAAATCCTCAAAGATCCAAAAAATAATTAATAAAACATCATCGAAAAAAATCCTTCATTCATCCAACAAATTGACTAAACTATCACTCTCAGTTCACCCTTCGTTCTCACATCTACACACATACTATAACACTCTGCCATTAATAAATTATTCTAGCCTGTATACTGTCTATCGTTTGCGTACATACACACGTGTGAAATCATTTTGATCATGCAATTTAATGTTTGCTCTCTTATACGCGAGTATATATAGAAATGAAAATGGTCTCACGATCGTCAGTCGATTGTGTTCGCGGACGAGAACGTATACATTCATATATAATCTAAACCATAAATATACAACCATGAATATAAAAGACAAATTTGGAATATATATATATATATATATATAAATAAGAATATAATTGTGTCGTCGCGTGAATATTTATACATTTAATCCTTTGTTCTTTGAATATTTCTCGTTTGTCATTTCTTCTATATTTCAACTTGTTAAATCTCGCGCCGTGTCCCAAACCTCTTGGCAGCATAATACTCCTAGGCCAACTGGGTTGTGTAATATTCATTCGGCCTCGCACGCGCCACATCGCTCCTACTACATTGCCCACCGATTGCACTTCCACCATCATCACCTCTACTCCAACACCGCTCTTACGAACTGTGCACACGACGCTTCGTCATTCCCGGGCGGGTTTGCCGCCTCTATTCTCTCTCGCTCTTGTTCGCATCTAGTATTCGATTTAGTCGTCGCTTGGACACTCGCGCGGTTACTCTACTCATCGCAATTCTTTTTATTTTATTTTTCAATATTCACTTTTTTTTGTAGTATTTTTGAACGTTTTTTTCTATCGGTTTCTTATTTAATATTTCTGTTGCTTTAGTGGAATTGTATTGAAAGTATATAAAAGAAAATTTATTCGGTGAATAGTTGGAATAATAAATTGAAATATTAAAAATTCTATGTAGACGAGAGAAGATAAAGTGAGAGAAGTTTTTTTTTGGATTTGAGAAGTGTTTGAAATTTTTTTGTTTGTTTTTGTATTGGATATGATTATGTAATATTTTTTTTTAATGTGTAGTGTAGGAGACAATGAGGAAAATTGAAATGTAATAAGAGAAGAGGGGGCAAGAGAAAATTAATGAAGGGGAATGTACAGCGGAAAAATGATCGGCCATTTTACATCGGTTTCAATATCGTCACGTTCGTGTTCTTGCTTGACAATCGAGGCTACGCGTGCAATATTATAGAGAGGGACATATGGGTGAGAGCGAGGTGAAGTGCGGGGAAGATTGGGAGTGAGAGAGGCAGATGCAATATAGCGGAAGAGGAGGGTGAAGAGAGGTATTTAAATGGATGGAAGAAAGAGAGGCTGCAACGAAGTGCTATTATTAGTGCAGCCGAGGATGTGTCTCTCCCGTTCATTTTCCTAGGTTGAGTGTCGATATAGTCAGGCTTCAGTCACAATGATTGAGTGGACATTAAATTGCAATCAATTCATTTGCCTTTTCAACTCAAAGCGATTTATCATTTATTTATGTATAGGGGCGAATTTGAAAATATTTTTATAGTGAAAAAATTGATAGAAAATTGAAAAAAACTTTTTCTAAATCATTTGGAATATTTTACGGAATTATTTTAACTTTGTTGATATTTTTATGTTGTATTTGTTTGATTAGAAATCGAATTTGAAGAAAAATATATTGGAGAATTGTTAGAAAGATGGGGGTTAAATTTTAAATGTTAAATGGGTTTTAATTTTCTGCTTTTTTCTAGAAGATTTGTGAAATTCTTGATGTATTCTGATCAGCAGACAATTTTCCTCTTTCACTCCCCATCATTTGCACTTATTTCTGTACTTTTTTTTCTCTCTCTCTCTCTCTCTCACCCTCTCGCTCTTCATCGTAGTCCTGTTGAACGCGTGTGAATTGTTGCCTCAATGGATCAGCTGATCGCGTTAGTTCGAGTTGATCGCGCGCGAATTTACTCTTATTCCTGTGTTTGGATAATCGCAATTTTGTTTTGGAAAAAAATTCAATATTGGAACAATTTCATTCAATTTTATTCATGAAATTTCAATGACTAAATCAATCGAGCAGGTGAAAAAAAAAGGGGCGGAAGTAAAGTACATAACGCAAGCAAATTAAAGTTGTTGTATTTGATAAATAAAATAAAATAAATCGTGAATAATTAATTATTAATAATGAGAATTTTTGGAAAAAAAAAATGATCGAGTTGAATAGAAAAATGAGAAAAAAATTTCTCGATAAAAATTGTGAATAATATTATAAATAAATCGCGAGGACGTTATTATTATTAATTACATAAAGTTTATAGATGAGAATTATAGGAAAAAATAAATTATGAAGGAAGAAAAAATAAGTATTAGTTTCAATTGAGGACGAGGCTGAATCGTGGGAGTGTGTTCGAGTAAACGGAAGTCGAGTCATTCTCTTTATTCGCGAGTGAGAAATAGTGTGAAAAAAAAAAATGTCAAGGGACAAAAAGCGTGTAGTGAATGGAAAGACAAAAAAAAAATAAAAAAGAATAAAGAAAGAAACATAAATGAAATGATGCTAACAATATACTAGAGAAGAACGAAAGAGGGAAAGAAAGTGAGGAAATAAAGAAATTGGCAGTTGGGGCTCGTGCCAGATGCGCGTTTACACGGGCCCTGAATACTGTAAATGCACTATCTGGTACGACATCTCTTCTGTCACCGTCACCATTGCATATCGCACCTGACCCAATCGTCAAATGAGGCGATTTCCCTTTTCTCTCCTTTTTCCAATTCCATTTTCTCTATATTCCCAATGGAACATAACATCCATTATCAAACATTGTCTCAATGTCACCACAATAGATATATCTATTGATTTTTCTTTCTCGTGACCCAGGCAGAAATACAATACGTGTCCTTGCCACACCTATAAAATTATTTTTACAGTTGTCACTGCAAAGTTGAAAGTTTGTTTATTTTATTAGTTTATGTTGGATTTCCTTTTCAATCATTTTCCTCACAGTTTCCTTTTTTTTTTTAATTTTTCTACTTTCATCTATTGTCATTTGTTGGTTCATTATTTTCATCGCTTGTACGTATGAATTAGAGAAGAAGAAACAAAAAAGAATATGAAGAAAGAAAAATAATTAAGATGTGTTATCGTATTTAATATTTATTATTTGTTCATCAATTACTATTTTTATTTTTTTATCAAATTGACCTTTGACAATTTTCAAATGTTTGATACGTAAAATAAAGTTATTAGAAATTATTCCAGGTCTTAGTGTTAATTTATTTATTATTAGTTTATATGATAATGTAATAGTGGTGTAAGAGTGAATTTTGTATTATTTTGGAAAGATGAAACATTAAAACAGCAGTTGATGTTGTTGATTGAACAGTGGATTATTTTGGCAGAGTAAAATTCGAGAAATGATTCATCGTCTCACAACTACATTGGAGAATGGATCAGATTAAAAGAAAATGACGTCCAGCCATCGAATAAAAACAAACATACAAATGAAAATGAAAAGAATAAACACAAACAAACGGAATGGATACAAAAGGATAATTGATGATAATATTAATGAGTAAACAGAAATATTTTCATGATTATGTAACGATAATAAAGCCCATTCGACTGATCTCTATCATTTCATTTCACCTGCTTTGTATGTTCTCTTATTTGTTACATTTTATTTTTTTTATTTTACTTCAACATCACAGCTTTGCAACAATCTTTATTTACATTTTTAATTGCAACAAGGTGTGAAGATTACTGAAAAGAAATAATATAATGAAACTTCTACTCATCTTACATACTATTGTCAAATACTTTCATTCTTATTTTAATGATAGATACCATGATAAAGATTGTTGCTTCATTTTTTGTTGGCATTCCATTGTTTTAAGTATCGTTTCCATTGTTATCTGATGAGAGCCATGAAAGTTGTGGTAGTGTGAAGTACATTAATTTTACATATCCATTTTTCTATTGAAGGTAAAATAAATGAAGTGAGAAAAAAATGTCATTCTTTTTGTTTGCTTTAGTTTTCTTTTATTTTATTAATTCATTTACTTTTCTATTGTTTACCCAATGTCATATAGTGAATCAACAGTTTACATAATTAATTATCGAAAAAATGAAAGTTTTATCGTGATTCATATGTGTATATGTATTTCGTGGAGTTCGAGAATCTTTTGCTAAGTGTTGTTGATTGAAAGTAAATAAAGGTGAAGGTTTTTTTGTTTGGGATCAGATATGTTCAGAGCCGAGCTATATCAAAATTAATTGATCTTAAAATTTTTATGTGATACTGCTTGCATATTATATATATTAATGTATAGTATAAATCAGAGCTATATAAATCCGTCTCACGAATGCGTAAATAAAATCGCATGAGCTCGCCAATTACATGAATATATGATGGGTGAAAAGAGAGAGAGAGAAAAAGCGATTCATATTTGGCAAATAAACCGGAAGTTGGCCAGCATCCATCAAAATATAATTTGAATAGCAGTAACAAAATAACTTTGCTCAATGTTTAACTTTAGTTGTGATCCATCTTTCACCCTCACAATTGATGGTCGTCTTGAAATACTTCAAGTATTTTTCAAATAAATATTACTTTATCTTTATTTAATAACAAATTTAATTGATGGTGATTAAAAGGTGAGGAGGAATAGCTCAAACATTGTCAAATGTTTTTTGGATGAGAATTTATTATTTTCTATTACTCTTCAATATAAAGTTTGTTATAATTTGAAAGAAGAATTAGGGACAAAGTTGCGAATTAATTAAATAATATTGTCAAGTATTTTCAAATTGAATATAGGATTTTTTTTTTATTCATTTAATAAATGTAAAATCCTAGAGGTTGAAAGGATCAATGGAGGATACTTCGGAATTGTCAACATTGATGTCAAATGTTAAAATTCAAGTTCGTTTATTTCCCTTTTTTTTTTGTTTGAATAAACACAAAACTGACAACGGTTGAAGAGGATGAAGAAAGATGGCGCTGAAGAAATCATCTGTATTCACCTCCACCAACTACAAGTGTCTTGTGTATACATTTACATTGAAGAGAGGAACTTTGGTTTTAGTATCGTGACCGGCGTCTTGGCAGTGTGGTTAGCTGGTTGTGTTATTGCCAACAAACACGACCGCTATCGACACTGCAGTTACGACGGTTGCACAAATTCACCGTCAAATCCATCAGCCTTCAAGATGTATTGATGATCTACTTTAATAATATTTGATATTTTATATAAATAAAGTAGATTTTTAGAATTTTCATTCATCAATTCAAATTTCATTACTTGAGTTTTTTAATAGCAGAGAAAAAGAAAGCACTAATTTTATCAATGAAAAAGAAGAAAGATGTTTGTTGTTTTATTGAATAAGACAATATTATGAATGCGCAATTTATCTGAACGCCCACACATACACACACCCACTCTCCTCTCTTTATTTGGAAAGAAGAAAAAAAAATAATATTCATTATGATTTTATGAATCTCATTTGAAATAATGTTTATTTTATTCTTCTTTGTTCGCAGATCTGCATACGTGTCCTTTGGCGGATTGTTGATGAGATTGCAAGGGGACGCAAACAATCTTCATGGTTTTGAAATTGACCAGCACATGTATCTACTTATGAAGAGATTGGCATTTTAAATATTAAAAAATGGAATTCTTCATAATTTAGTCAATTGAAATGATGATGATGATGATGATAAAGATGATGATAAGGATTGAAAATCCCAGTTTGAATTCTGAATTTGAATGAGGATTTTCATCCACTAAAAAAAGCGATACTCAATAATGTGAGTGTTGTCTTAAATTCACGCATAAAATTGTATTCAGTTATGTTCTCAAGGTCATGTAATACTCTGAATACCTGATGAGTGAATGCAGAAACAACATTTGAAAATAAATGCTTTTATATACAAATGTATTCTGCGTTACCAACTAACGAATTGCATTTATACTGACATGTTTATATTTATATGTTTGAGCAATTTCATTCAGACATAGATTGCATTTTTTAATGTCACGTCGATGAGAGACATGTATTTTTCCACGAATATAGAATAAGGTGAAGAAGAAAAATATATCTGTAATAACTTTATTGATTTATTGGGTCATTTTATTTTTACTTCAGTGTCAATATTTTTTGGTGATACTCTCACGCTGGAATAAATAGAATAAGAGTTTGAATAGAAATTTATACGCAAGTTCAGGACAAATTGTTCGTTATTGTTTGCTTATTATAGACAATTGTATATTATGTCATTCAGTATTATCTTTCGAGAACTTCAATTTAGGATTAATGATAGTTATATCATTTTATTCTTGCATCTCCCAAGTATATTGTCTGACAAATACAATCGAATAGTTTGGTATGTATGCTTGTTTCTAAATACTTTTTTTTTCTTTCTGTTGATACAAATGTTTACAATTTGCCCTGATTGTATAGAAACTCCTTCACGAATTATAAAGAAGAAAGTGGATAAGAAACTGTTCCTGTAATAAACTCCAAATATAACAAAAATAATTAGTTCATTTAGTATCGCAAATAAAATAGAAGGTTCATATTTTGAGTTCAATAAGAAGATGAGGATCATAATTTTTATTAAGTCTATGGGGGTAAGTAAATTTTGTATAAGCAATACCAATTCAAACACTTTTTTTCTATTTTGTAATAATTTTCATAGATTGAAAAACAGTTCAACGACTTGAGAATGTTGAGATTGTTTTATTAATTTCACAATTGAGCTCCTTCATCGGAAACATTTTCGTTCTCAACATCTTCACCGATGATTTATCTCTCATTTTTCTTCCTCATCAAAGAACTCTTTGACTCTTAGACATAAAAAGGATTCCCAAAAATATTCTATCATACACCTGAATAGATTATCTTTTATCAACCCTAAGAAAGTCCCAATTATCTCATACTCCTACTTTATAATGTACAAAAAAAGTTTTCCATCAGTGATGACATCCAAATTTTCACTTCTTACATTCTCCATTCCATTCTAAACAGCGCACTCCAAAAATAAAAGCAAAGTTTCTTCATCTTCATTTCCAGCCAAGTCCAACCACCACTTTATGACAGACCAATAAATTTAGCTGCAGTGAATTACCTTTATATCTCCACATAAAGACATTAGTTTGGCATGAGAGCGAAATTTTCTTTCGCCTCTTAAATGTGTAATATAAAAATATCCTAAAAATTTCCTCGGGTCCCAATGGGTTATACATCCTGAAAAAGTCTCAAACAATTATTACATCCTACAAATCATATTACACACCAACTTCTTTCTCAATACAGTGGAGTGTCTTCTCACAACGATCAAGACCAACATAAGATTAAGGGTGGTAAAAATACTAAACAGGATTATGCCTTGGCTCCGAAAGGGTCTGTTGGTGTGAATGTATACAGGTATAATATTATACAGCATTTTAAATTTTAGTTTAATAAACAACGCAGAATATTAAATGATGACGATGAATAATTTAGGAACATTGCCAGAAGAAGTGACGGCCAATATGTGAGGCAGGACGCCAAAGAAGCTTCATCAGGATTTAATATTAGTATTAAAAATAAAAGAAAAAAAATTAGCTGAATGAACTAAATAAAATATAGTCCCAGCAACTCGTACGAGCAACAGCGGTACAGAATGAGAGAAGGATTGCAGATGTAAATGAAAATAGAGTAGAAGCAGAACGAGCTAATTTATGTAATTAAACTCGCGACATTCATGACCTTGTACGAGTGAACACGAAGCCCCACTGTACAATAGTACGTGTGGGTTGGCGCGCACATACTTATACTGTCAGAGTAATAAAGACGTAACAGAAAAAGAAAAATAGAAAAAAAAAAATGATAGAAAATCGCGCGCGCCTGCTTCATGTACTAAGATGGTGGGATCCAATGTTGTTGCTGAATATTACGCAATAAATTCAACATGGCCACTACTTAATGAATGATTCTGATCCTAAATAGATTGCTCGTAATGACATAGAACCAGCTCTTTATATCCAGACGTGATGTCAGATTATGCAACATTTTATAATTTAGAAATTAATTTACTTCTATATGTTTATGTTCAAGAAAATCTAAATATTTTCATTTATTGTTTTGGAAAGAAACTTTTTATCCCATTGGATCCATAAATTTAATTTCATTTTTCGTGTTGAGAAATATTTATTTATTGTTTAATATTCACAAGAGAAGGAATTCTGTTTTTGAATTTAAAAAAAAGAGAACAAGAGAAACATGATGAAACTGGTCATTTGATATTTCCTTTTTATTATGAAAGAATTTACAATATTTTTTGTTATTGTTGTTTCTATCTGGAATGCTAATATTGTTATATAGATAAAAATAAAAAAAGTGTCAAAGTGCGCGCTACGAGTCAAGGAAGTAGTGACATCTAATACATGAAACCCTAACCAGAATGTTTTTTAGGTTATGCGATTTTACCTTTCACTGCAAGTGTAGTAGAGAGAACGCAGTATCGGCGAAGGGCAAATGGTATTTCCATTTATATGTACGGCGCGCAACATTGATCTGTTTCAAATGAATTGCAGGCAGGTGCAGTGTATGGAATTTTTTATTGTATCACATTAAGAACAGGATGGAAACTGACACCTAGTTGAATTTTTTTTCCAACAGTTTTTTTCATAAAAAAATGGGATACTAATGCTGAGACCACTTTAACTGGTGTCAATGAGCCCAGGCCCATTATTTTTGTTTAAGATGTTTTTTTTTTGTTTCATCCCGAGTCTTGTGAGAGGACTTGTTCAACTTGGTCTGTCAGTGATGACAGCAGCTGTTCCACTGGAGCAAAGATATTTCTCATATCCAATTAACAAAAATGACTGGTAATTAAATTAATAACCAGCATATGAACGCACGTGAAAGTTTGACACTGATGTTATTTTGAAATTTATATTGAGTTGAATATTACTATGAAACATGCACACGTGATGAAGAGTGAAGAGATGAACAGAAATTCTTAATTCATAGTTGTCTTACATTTTTTATTCTAACAGAATTGAGTTACAAAGTGACTATCAATTTTTATTGATAAATATTTTGTTCTTGTGCATGATAAATATGGATTTTCTCTACTTTGATTGTCTGCTCGAACTGTTCGTAGGGGGTACTATCCATGAGGATTCCAGTTTTGTTAAAATGATATCAAGAATCCAAACAATTTAGTTGTCGTTGAAGTTTGCAGTCAAGCTTGATGATGATCCAGCGTAGATACAGAATATATCAAAGATTATGATTCAACATTTGAGTAGAAATGATGTGTTTATTTTTATGGTTTCTTTATTAATTCATAGATTTAGATGATGTTTATATATATAACTGGCCAAGTGTACAAACAAAAAGTTAAATATTTAATTCATGCTCTCACACTTCATTCCAGTAGATCTGAAATTTAAATTCGACAATATAATGATACACATTTATGATTCTACAATAATTATTAATCATAACCAAGACTATAATATAAATTATCTATACAGAAAGCCCAAACATTTACTTTATCTATCAACAACATGATAAGGTGCCATCGAATTTACTAATTTGCAATTGCAACCATCACCATTACCAAATATTTCTTTAATTAACTGGCATAGATAATCTAATAATTTTCATGTGTGTCTTCTATTTTCATAATCTTCAGTCTTTTTATGTTTGTTTAGAAGCTCTTTTCTTATGTCAAGTGGAATGAAGGTTTGAGAAAAATTAATTTAAACAGAAAAGAGAAAGAAAATAAATGAAAAAATTAAAACCTGTGTATATTTTATCTATATAATTTTTATATTTTCCAAGTAAATCTATCATAATCTGTCACGTATATATATATACACCATGAATAACTACAAATACATATATACAAATATTTTTTTTTATTCTTTCCGGATGCCGTGCGGAAACTGGAAACAATGTGTGAGTTTCCGTTTGGCCACAAGGCCAGAAGTGGCGACAAGTCCATCTCTCCATACCCTCTCTGTATATCAACGCATAAATTGTCATTTTTGCGTTGGTTTGTTTGGCACGAACTAATACAAATGTGTTTGTATATGTAGCAACGCACTTTGTCTTCCCCCCTTCAGGCACCCTATGTGGTAGATGTCATGACGCGACACTGTGAATACCCCCTATGAAGTCACTGATTCTTTTTCTATTTTCAATTTATGGTTACATGTCGTTCATTTTGAGCCTATCATTACATTCACACCGTTTTTCATCGTCAGTTTGATTACAGGTGTGTTACTGAACATTCACTCTCGCGCGCTCGTCAATGTATTTGTCCACACGCGATTTTATTATTTATCTTTTGAAGTTCAATATCACACTGTGTAATTTTAATTATATTTTATTAGATTATTTTTTATTGACTTTAATTTTTATTTTGTTATATATCGGATAATTTTTTTTACATCTTATTAAATAAATTTTTTCTTGGTGATAATTTATGTATTGATAGAAATTTAATCAACAATTTTTTATTCATATCAGTTTTTGGACCGTCTCTTGTCGTGAAATAAATTGAGGTATGTTTAGTTATTTTGATTTGTTTTATGCATTTATTATTTGAGTTATTTTTTTTTTTGGTTTTTGGTGGAGTGAATGGAGTTGCAATTGAATTGTTCTTGATATTCCCAGAATGTTTTATTATTGTAGGTGAATTTTTAGTATTTTTATGATTCTTTTGATTTTTATTTGTTTGAAAATATATCCCCATTTATATTAGAACAAAATAGAGGTTAAGTAGATTTCTATATATTTTATTTTCTCCATATCCTGAATATTGATTCTGAGTGAACAATGCAAAATTCGATGCTCATTTTGAATAAATGAAGTATCGAATCACTTCTCCACATTATTGATTCAATTGGGTGAGAGAAATTGTTTGAACAGGAACAATTCAGTGATGTATTGTTTGACAATCCATTATGATGCAGTTGGAATTAATTGATTATATTATTGTTGTGATTTGTGCATGAAGAAACAAAATTTATGGATTAAAAAAAAATATATTTGTCACTTTTGATACACAAAATTAATCAAGACAAAATTTTATTGCAAGCAGATTTGTAATTAATCAACAATTTTTTTTTCTTTGTATTTGCATTTCACAATAATGACGATGAGAAACTTCTGAATATTTCAGTTTTTTTTTTCTCGTAAATAAATTCATAAATTCATCCTTCCTTACATTATTGCGATATTTAAACTTCTATTGGGCTTTATAATCATAAATATTAATTTTTATCATTTATTTAAATTGAATCCAAAAAAATTTCCTAATTTTTGGTGCAATTTTCTTATTTCTGCCATTATAATTACTAAATATTGGAATAATAAAATAATTCTATGCTCATATGTTTCTCAATCCGACTAAATAATACGTCTTAGAGAATTCATAGTCATTCCCATTAAAATTTATTATAAAAAATAGTTTCATTTCAGTTCTCCTGTTTAAAATGAATCTCAAGTATTTTTCAATATTTATTAAATTTAATAACAGTCATTAGAAAAATTGTACATCATTTCCCTTTTTAATTTTCAACTCACTATCAATACCATTGTTAAAGATTTATCGAGTGACCTAGACACCAAAAAGAAAAAAAAAAGAACAAAACTAAAACAAAAAGCAAATGAAGAATTAACCAAAATATAAAAAACGAATATGTCGATTTATTTTTATGGGCGGTTTCATGTCGTTATAAATATCAGTTTGTCTCTCTTCTCCTCTCTCTAACCCTGACAGAAGCAATAAATAAAAGAATGAATAGCGAAAAAAAAAACACGATTGCATTTAATGGAGAAAAAAAATAAAAACCCTAAAGTTATAAATGAACTTCAATAAAACAAAAATAGAAAATTAAATTCTACCCATTTAACCATGAAATTTCATTTGATATTAACAAGCGAAATATTGAAAATGAAGTTGGTGCATTTACAAGTTAAAATTGATTAATCAAAATAAATTTAGGGAAGTAAAAGAAGGGGAGAATTGTTGTGTATTGAGACCGTGGGATTTGATCAACGGAGAAAGAGAGTGAGAAATATACAGAATCGTTGAAGCAAATTAGAGAAAATAGTGTGCGAGTGAGAGGAAGAAAAAAGTTATTTCCGGACGCACATTGTGCGCTATGCTGGTTCACAAATGGTGTCGGAACAAGGGACACTACATTCCAAATGAGCGCTCACCCTGAACATTTCCACGCACATGAGATTCGTCTGTGGTTTATGTGAACTCGCACGCGAGTCTACACATTCGAGGGCTACACTCTATATCAGCACACGCCCGCGCGAAGGCAACAGAGCGTAGTTCCAACTTCCAGTGAACTTCGCATTATTAACTATCCATTAGAATTCGCCGCATCACTATCTCACTGCTAGTTATTCTGTACTATTGACACTGGACACTGTGAAAGAGAAAGAAACAAGAAAAAAAAAGGTGAAATGAAATAAAGCAAAAAAGGAGAAAAAAAAATTCATCATCACACCTATAAAACGTAACAATCAATTGTCACACTCATCAGTCACGCGTTTTGCTCATGGATAATTGATTATTATTTGTCACTATTCATTTACTGTTAATAAAATCGTATTTTGAACATGACAAGAAATTCATTTTCATTTTGCAGATATTTTTATATATGGAAAAAAAAAATTTGAAGAATGATTATTGCATAATTTTTTAAATACATTGACATGTGTTTGATGGAATGTGCATCAGAAATTTTGATAGATTAATTGAAAATGCATTGTAATTAATTTAAGTTATCTCGTCAAATGAAGTAAAGTCTCATTATTTAATTTGAAATGTTGAAACATTTTTTTTTCTTATTAATTTCATTGTTGTAAATGATGAAAAAATTTTCACAGTATTTATAAACATTTCTGGAGTTATTGTAATATTAAAACATGGTGAACAAAATTTTATGATATGTTTAATTAGAATGATCAATTTCATAAAAAAATTCAATCCAAAACAAATAAATTGCAAATCGACAAAAAATACAATTGGAATTTCGGTTTGGGAAAAATAAAAATTATAAATAGAGAGAAAGTGATAGAAAAAATTTACAACAATATAAAATTTATTTGATATTTATGTGAAATATAAATTCATATAAATTTCTCATACTCCATAAATTGATGAAACTTCAAAAAAAAATAAGTAACAAAAAAATTATTTAATTCACATTTTTCTCAATTAGTTAAAACTCCCCCAATCTGTCAAATGTCCATTTCATTTAACAATGATTATTCATCATTTATCCCTGCCATGAATAATAAATTGTGAAATAATTATTGTGAATGCGAATAAAAAAAAAAATATGAATGTATCAAATGATGTGATGTGCAATTGCAGTGCTGCGGAACAGTTTGATAAAATCTTTTGGTCATACAGAGAATAGATGCATCCGTTCTATTAATTTTCCAGTGGTCATGCACCCATATATAAATACATATATATATATATATATATATATATATATGTACTTCAATCCAAAATAAATAAAATAAAAGTGGAAAGTGATGTAAATAATAATACCCTACGTATTATTACAATTATTTCACAAGAGTCTTTCCGTAAAATACAAATGATCTGATGAAAATTTTTTGTCCATGACGTACATAACTATGATAATACAAGCACGTACATTTGTATATAGTTGAGAACGATTGAGACCCCACTCCCATTCATGTACACCACACCAGCTCTATATCCCATGGGTATATTCTCAATTCCCCATTCCAAATGATATTAGTTTTGTCGGTACGATCACATTGCTCAGTGCTGTTATAAATTTTAATCGTGAATTTTTTTTCAATTTCAACTCTTACCTATTTTCAATAATTCTTTCAATTGCAATTCCAAATCAATCATGAAGTTGTTGATGGTATTCTATCATTTGTTCTTTATTTGTTACTATATGTGTCTGTGTTCTATTTTTTTTAAGTAATGAAATATTATAAATTTGTTTTGTAATTAATTTTTCCACCTTTTTTTTCATGTTGAATTTTTAGTGTTTGAAGACAAGTGGTATGACTACTTGATAGTCAACCCCCAACTCAGATCATACTCAAAATGATAAGGATTCATAACATGTTCAGCATGGTTCAAGCAATCACGGTCCTGACAATTCTCAAGATGTTGGCAAATGGTAATTAGAACAGAAAGATAAGAAATAACAAAAAGATTGATAAGACAATTTTTAAGAATTGTAATGACAAGTGAAAATATTTGTTTCTTTGTTACCAAATGATTAATTTTTTTATTTGATTTTATTTAAAAGAAAGGAAAAAGAAATACCATCGAAATGATTCACGTGTCATTTCACCGTAACGCTTAAATTATCATGATAATGAACAAAGACAAAATAAAAATATATTCAGAATAAAAACAATTGTAATTAATGAGGTTTAGCCACTGCGAAGGTCGTAATCGCAAGCTGGAACGATTTTTGTATTGCAATCCAGGATAAATATATTTAAATAGAATATCATCATGTATTGATTTTTGTTGAAATACTTTTATTTATTATGTTTTAAATTTTTATTATTCAGCCCAAACCACGTGCAATGGTGGGACAGGAAGAGTTGTTTATGAAAGATTACCTGATCAACAGCTTCAAGGTTTCGACGACGAAGTGGTAATATTTTATTATTTATCAGATTAAAAGTTTACAAAATAGTTGAAAATTGTTCGTTTAGTGATAAAGTTTTGATTAAACATCACGACATGTTCATTTATAATTAATTAATTAAATCATCAACGAAGAATTCGTAACAGTTCAATTACTCCAATGACAATACAATAACGATTTTTTTTAAAGGATGATAGTAATTGCAGTAATTAATTTTCCAAACACAGATTATGATAATGTGAATGAAAATTGAGCTTTTTAAAATTTTATATCGATTTTTCTCATCAATGTGATTTCATTTATTACTTCTATTGTTTTGATGACATTCATTCTATCCAGGTGAGAGATTCGTCACCGCCATTTCGAGTATTGGAAAAGTGTCAAGAGCTTTGCTTACGCGACAGAACTGCTGCGAACAATTTGCCACGTACATGCACAAGCTTTGATTTTCAACCTGGAAGCAGAATTGCGTCATTTAGTGGTAATGCAGAGTACGAAGAGAGCACGTGCTATCTGACCAGAGAGCAAGCTCAACCAGAGGGAATTGGCAATTTAATGTTAGTACCCAATAGTGTTCATTTCACCGAAATTTGTCTCACATGTGAGTAAATTAATTGTTTTATTATTTAAATTTAAATGAATAAAATAACTGAGCATTTTAATTAATTAATTAATCATCAATAAATATTCTACAATACATTTAATTATTAATTGAATTTTATTTTTATTGAACTAATTCTAATCAGCCAATCGCATCGAAAGAGATTGTCCAAATCGACGATATGTATTTGAAAGACATCCAAGAAAAAAATTAAAATTACCAGCGACTGATGTGAAGGAAATTAGTGCCACCAATAGAACAGTTTGTGAAGACAGGTAATAAGAATTTAATTCAAACAAACAAACAAACAAATAATAAGTCCATCAACTGTATCTTCTGTTACGTATTTTTGTTTTTCTATTTCTATTTTGCAGATGTCTCAATGAATTCAGTTTTATTTGTCGCTCGGCAACGTACGATAGCTCGACACGAAGCTGCTTACTCAGCCGTTTCACACGGCGCACACATCCTGAACTCCTTGAAGATGATCCGAATTCGGATTATCTGGAGAATACGTGTCTCAATGGTAATATTATTTGATAGAAAATCAATTTTATATCCAAAAAACAATATCACTATTCTGGATACTTCTCATCACACAATTCAGTCAAATGTTAGGAAAATTTCTTTTTTCCTGGTTATCTTGAAAATCATATTTTAACGAAATACAGAAATTATTGAATCTTTATATCCGTTAGAGAAGTGTAAAAATTGTAGGTGTGAATTATTAATTCTTCTGGTAGAACCTTATGCGATGCAAAATCTTGTTGATTCCAATATTCATCAAGAGAATAATTCGACTTTTCAATTTATTCGATGCAGAGTTTGTATAATTAATTTCGCGTCAAGTAGTACCAAAAGTTAAATCGAAAAAACACAGACACGTTAATCCCTTTGTTTATTCAAAAAAAAATCTGAATTCGAAATTTATCCATTGAAACACTTTAAGTTTAATCTGATTATCATATCTGAATTACAAAAAGAAATAAAGAAATTCTCTCATTCTTCATATCAAGAATACAAATAAAATTTTCCTCTTACAGTGATGAGAAGTATACGAATGATAATTTATCATAATTTCCAATAGAAATTAATCTCCATTTCCGTTCTCTCTTATTTGTTCTTTCCATCAAACACGTCCACATCATTTCATCGCATCAGCTGAACGAAGATGTGATGGTCTTGCCGTATTTGTCAAAGAAGAGAATAAACGTCTGCGCGGTCCATTTGAAGTTGACATCTATGCGAATTTGACATTGGATGAGTGTCAGGCATTGTGTTTGAGGGCTGAAAAATATTTTTGTCGTAGTGTTGAGTTTGATGAGCAAACAAGACAATGTGTTATTTCTGAAGAAGATTCAGTTTCGCAGAAAGATGATATTGGTATAAGCAGCAGTCCCTCATATCATTTTTACGATCTTGTATGTTTGGACAATCGTAAGTATCCATTTTTATTCCTTCATACATTTTCGTTCACCACCATTTTTATCTGAACGTAAAAACCAAAAAATAAATGAATAAATATATTCTGATATGAAACATAAAGCATCATCACATTTATCTAAAGTCTCTCACACCATGTGAACGAAAAACATTAGTCTGAAAATAAAAATAAATAACTGAATAAACATCACCTCTTGCGATTACATAACCTGCAAAATGTAGCAGCTTATAAAGAATAGCTTTTACTGTAGCACGAGGCTCAGAGTATCCGGACAACAGCCTGTCGGGTCATCTCTATCCGGATGGCAGACGTCCGGACACGGCATTCCAACGTTACCGGAACTCACGCCTCAGCGGTGAATTCCACTCGGAGATAACAGGAAGGAGCTTAAGCGAATGTCTGGACGAATGCCTCAGACAAACGAGCTTTCAGTGCCGTAGCGCCGTGTATTCAGAGCACTATCACACCTGTCGCTTAAGCAGATTTAATCAACGTGATGGACACAGAATTATTTACGACGCCGATTACGATTACTATGAAAATCTTATGCGTAAGTAAAGACATTTACATCAAGCTGCAATCAACGACTTGATGCATAAATGCATAAATGTATAAATAGATGTTCTTAGCTTTTTATTTATTTTTCATTTTATTTATTCTCTGAGAAGAATGATGAGAAAAGTTTTTATTGGAATATGAGGATTATAATTGATAGTTTTTTATTTTCGTACATGGTGAAATTACATGAATTTTTAATTAATAGATTGAGCAATTTTTTTTTTTACATGAAACTGTTGCAAAAGTGGACTTATTTACGAAGGATCTTTTATTGTGGTCAGTAGTAGAAATTGTGTGGTAATATGGGAAAATGCAACGAACCGGCTCTTTCAAACTTGCCTGGATTTATTAATTTTATTATGGTGGCATTGTAACGTGTCATGGTCGGTTTAACTGTAATTTAAAGACGGTCATCTAAAGTGGAAGTAATGAAAGCATTTACGCATTCATACAGACGAAATATGTTGAAATTCTACGTGGTACATTTGAATATTACATTATTCGTTGAGAGGCAATTTCTAACAAGCACAAATTCATTTTATAATGTTAACTAATGAGAAAGTCAGTACATTCATGATATTATTTTCTTTCTCAATTTTTTTTCTGACAAGACTCAAGTAGGGATCTAAATATTCTCCAACGGCAATTCTTGCAATTGCGTGTGAAATTTTTTATTCATATTAAAGTCATATTTGTGATCCAAAGCAAAATATTCTTGCCCAAGAAAATTACAATGTCTGAATATTTGATTAACATTCGTAATTATTATTATCCTCTTTCATTTCAATGTTTGAATTGAAAATTATATTATATTCTGTTCATAATTTATATTCCATTGGATCATAACGATTGTTTTCTTTTTAATGATGTTATTAAGATGATGTCAATATGTTGACAGTGAAGAAATATTTAATACAAGTTTCTTCACTTTTTCCCAGATCAATATTTGGATGGTGATAGAGATAATCCAAGTTACAGACCAGATCCCGTTGGACAGGACACAAACTATGCAAGACCTTTTCTTGGACGTCCCGGTAAAATCATAAACCAAATGTGAAGAGTGATTTCATGATATTGACCCGGAAAATTGGTTTTCTCTTTCATCTCCGTGATGGTAAAAGATAAGAAAGTAAATGAAGGCAAAAAAGTTTTGTTATCTCAAAGAGGAAATTCTCCAAAAAGTTTATTTGAAATTTAGAAAAAAAAGTACATGGAAGTTATGAAGCATCTGCCAATCGTAATTCCAGAACAGAAAATTCAATATAAACCGAATTACTGTATAGTAGCAATTTCATTTGCCCCAGTTCTTTCAGTTATGAGGTATCTCATTCATGCCATTGGAAATGTTGCTATTCAATAAAAAATAGAACTGTGAAACAAAATCAGAAAAATTAACCAGCATAATTTGCAAATTGAATACACAAAAGAATTAATTTCTCCTGTACTAATAGCCAAAGAATATTTTTGACAAAACTAAATCTGATGCTCCATAATTCCGATGATTCCCAAAATCCAGTGAATGAAACTTCATAGTAATTTTGTCTATAGAACTACAAATCTTTTGGTATCTCATTCATCGCTTTACCCTTAATTATTACAAGAACAAAAATTTGAATTCATAACCCAATTTTCCAGGTCATCATTGGCAAAATGCCTGCCTAGAAGTCATTTAGTTTCTCTCAAGCTCAAAATTATCATACATTTCCTCAACTTTCCATATAATTTTCCAGGTTTTCCTGATGACAAGGGCGCAGGCTACCCTAATACACCTGGGGATCGTTACCCCGATTATCCATCACCAGCTGAACGATATCCAAGTAGCAAATATCCAAATCAATATCCAGATGATCGGTATCCTGATAGATATCCAGAACGTTATCCAGAACGTTATCCAGAAAGATATCCAGAAAGGTACCCAGAAAGATATCCCGAAAGATATCCATCAGTTAGCGATCGTTATCCATCAATTGGAGATCGTTATCCATCAATGAGTGATCGTTATCCATCAAATGGCGATCGTTATCCATTAAGTGGTGATCGTTATCCAATTGCTGGTGATCGTTATCCAATTCGTGGTGATCGTTATCCAGCAAATGGTGATAATGTTCCTGGAGTGGGCGTACCTGGATACAATCGTTATTCACCATCAGGACATCATTATCCAACTGGACCCGGAAGTCGCTATCCAACCGCTGCCGATCGTTATCCCGTGAGAGACGAGCATTATCCGGGTGGTGGCAGTCGATATCCCCTACCGGACGATCCGACGTCTCGATATCCGAGTAGTGGAGTTGGCGGAAGAATTCCACCAGGAAGATATCCAAGTGACAGATATCCAGATAAGGATCTTTATCCCAATAGAGACAGGTAAAAGAGCTTTTATTTTATTTCGGTTTCTATCTTTGAAACGAAATGAAATTCTGCGTGGAGAAAAAACTCTCACTGTGAATTTAAGCCATAGAGAGAAATACTCCAATAAAGTTCTTCGACGATTTATCTTGATTCACTTTTTCGATCTGTTTCATTTATATAACAAGCTGACAGATTGAAAATTTTGTTTTATTTGCCATTTGTATTTTATGTTGTTGTATTGATCACAAATTGGAATTCGTTTATTCATATTTTTGATTGAATCAGAAATGGAAGAGTTTGTGATGTTATAGAGCGAATAATTACATCTGAACTTATTTGAGAATATTTTGATTCAGAGGGTTTGAAGCTCTTAAGATATCAATTCTTCCTATTCTAAATTAATAATGAAAGGGTATTTGATCAAAGAACTTTGATATATTATATTTTATCATCTTAAGGTATCCTGGAGCAGGGGTGAATGGACTTTATCCAACTGGCTATGAGGATGATATTCGAGGCACAAAGGGTTATGGTGATCGTCCATATTATGGTGGAGCACCACTTCCTGTAAGACCATTGGGCTATGGTGGTAGTAATGGTGCGAGTAATGGTGGCATCAGTGGTAGTGGATATTTGGACAATTCAATCGGCAGTGGAATCGATGGTTTTATGGGTGAAGGTGATCCATACAATGCTAGACCAGTTGGCAATGGTGGTGGACCGATAATCGGACGACCACCACTTTTATCACGCTGTGATGAACAGGAAAATTTCCGTCAAGTCAGTCAAAGGACTCGCGTTCGCAAGCCCTTCGTTAGACGTTATACTACATCAACTACATTGAATGAATGCGAGCGTGAGTGCGCGGATGCTAGAGACTTTGTCTGTCGGTCATTTAATTTTAGACCATATGCCGCGCCCTATGGTGCTGAGAGGGACAATTGCGAGTTGAGCGATAGAGATTCACGGGATATGACTATGGGTAATCCGATTTACTATGACACGGGATCGGATTATGATTTTTATGAGAGAAATAGTGCACGACAAGGAGTTGATGGGGAGTGTTTAGATGGTGAGTCATGCAGATAAATTAAAAAAATCGATTTATTTCAAGTACTACCAATTGAAAATAGATTTGATATTAATACATAAGTTTATTGTTCGGTTTTATTCTTGAAAAAGATTATGGATTACATCGCATGTAATTTTAAAATTGTCTACATCTATTCGATGTTGATCTAATATTGCAAATCAATTTACATTCATCGTGAAAAATATTTCTTCCCATGCATTTCATAGGCAACAAATTTATTCTCTTATCAATGTCTGAAAAATTCCAGTCTCAACAATATAAAGTCTTGTAAACATTTTTACAGTTTCATTTAAAATTTCAAATCAAAACTTGTGTTAGTCGTTCATCATCAAAGAACATTTTTGCATGGTGTTCATTCACCATTCCGTCACAACTTTTACTTTTATTTGTTTTATGATCTCAAACATTTGCAATAAAAGAAAAAGAAAAACATCACACAAGAAATTATGTTCATTTCACAGAAAAAAAATTCTCAGAAACTATTTCTTTTTCAAAGAGTTTAGACGTGGAAGATTCCTCTTAACGTCGAATTATATTTGAATTTTTTTTTCATACTTATTCTTTCGTATTTTTCTTTTTTTTTCTTCTTTCTATTTTATTTCATTTACGAATTGGCAGTGAGTCAAGTATGCAGCGAGGACGGAATGGAATTTACTTTGAGAACACCTGAGGGTTTTATCGGTCGAATATATACCTATGGATATTATGATCGATGTTTTTTCCGTGGTAATGGTGGTACTGTTAATGTACTACGAATTAGTGGTGCTCAAGGTTATCCCGAGTGCGGAACACAGAGGGTAAAAATCCCAATTAACTTATACAGTTATTATTATGTCAGTCATAGAATTAATTATAATTAATGGGATAATAATTGTATATATTCGTTTCTTCTTATTCCTCATTAGTATGGCGATTCAATGACAAATATTGTGGTGGTGCAATTTTCGGACTATGTGCAGACAGGAAGGGACAAACGATTCAATTTGACATGTCTATTCCGGGGTCCAGGCGAGGCAGTCGTTACGTCAGGCTACATTGGCGCTGGGTATGGCGGCAGGTCAATCTCAAATGTAGACATTTAAGTATTTGAATTAAATTTCCGACATTTAAATCATGAATTTTTCTTTTGGTTTTCATGCATGTTTAGCAGATCAGGTTCACCAATACCAATTGAATATCTTCCGGCTGAGAATACTCTCAGTTCACGAATTAGATTGATGATACTTTATCAGGGACGACCGACTACAACTATTGCTGTTGGCGACCCACTCACATTCCGCCTTGAGGCACAAGATGGGTAATTATAATTAGATTATAGTGAAATTGTAGTTGTAAGAATTTGCTGTGTATTTTTCTCACGGTAGAAAGGATTATTATAAGTGGTTTTGAAAGTTGAGTTATGAATAGATTCTCAATTCTTTTTTCTATCGTACTTGCATATTTTTTCATCAATCAATGAAGAAAAAAAGACTTCAATATAATTCTCGTTATTACTTTTTCTATTTTTTCTATTGATTTTTATCTATCTATTTCCGAAGGGAAAAATAATGATCCACTGTGAGAAGAGTGGAAAAAATTCCTGAATAATATGCGCGCAGATATCTTCATAAATTGCAGCCACTCAGGTGGAAACTCCATGAACTTATTAACGTTCAGGGTAACGTCGTATTGTGTAGACGAATTGAGGTTTCTGTGAAATATTCGAGGTCCGAAATAAAAAATTCGAATATATAATTGAAAATATTTATTTGATATTGCAAATAAATGACAAATTAAATTTTCTATTTTCTATGTATATTTTATGAAGAAAATTAATCAAGTAATACATTTTCCAAGAGATTGAAGAATTTTAATTGTAAATTATTTATCATTTTTAATGAACATTCGGAATTTAATGATAAAGAAAATTCTATTTCTCTCTACGTTGGGATAATATTCCACTGTCGGAACTTGAGTGATTTACTTGGGGTTTGTTATTTATATGCTGCATCAGTTCATGAGTGATAATAGGCTGAATAAAAATGACTTCGCCAAGTTTATAGCGACAGAGTATGAAGAAATTTAAATTCAAGCCAAGTATAATATTTTCTTCTGATAATTGGGGAAAAAAAAAATGATACTAATAGCAAGAAATTGATTGGACTCTGTGCTCCACAGGTACAATTATGCAACAGATATATTTGCAACGAACGTCATAGCACGCGATCCATATTCCGGACGGAGCGTACAGTTGATTGACAGATATGGGTGAGTGTAAATTGTTCATAATTAATTAATAATACACAAATTATTTTTGTATTAATATTAATCATTGCTGTATATAAATGTTTATTATATGAATCAGCTGTCCCGTCGACAACTATGTATTTCCGGGACTGGATCGACTACGAGATGGTGACAGTCTTGAAGCTCGTTTCAATGCTTTCAAAATCCCAGAATCGAATTTCTTAGTGTTTGAAGCAACTGTCAGATCGTGTCGCGACGGATGTCAACCAGCTTATTGTTCCGGAAGTGCTGGAAGAAGTGAACCATCTTTTGGTAAACGTAAACGTCGATCTCTGAACGATACCAATGGATTATTGGAGGATGGTGAAAGTAAACTTTCAATGAAAAATGTTAGTTCTAACGTGGAAGTTGATGAGGAGAAAATAAATGATGATGATGATGAAGAAAAAGAAGAATCAGAAGGCGAGGAAGAACATGTTCGAGAAATGATTGAAGTAAATATCTATCACCTTTTTTTTCTCTTAGAATGTATCATCAATTCATTAGAATAATAAGGGATCACAATGATTGTATTGATATCAACTTTCAATGGCTTTTTTTTCTAACTGTTTCATTGTCAGTTTTTATTGCAATCGGAGTTTTTTGGAACAATTTTGGAAATTATCTGTTGATTTGAACGAATGCAAGCAACAAATCTTTTTAAATCCTATCACACTCCAATAATAAAAATGGTCAAAACGTTCAAACATTCTTTTGAATTTGGAGGTGAAATAGAAACAGAAAGTGGTAGCAATTTTATAACAGTAAGATTTAAATGACCCACAATCATGAAAAGAAAAGCAAAGATGATTTTATCCTACATTTCAACATCTGTCCAGGACGAAAGGAAATAAATTTTCCATATCTATCACTGGGAATTTTATTCACTACGGCAACCAGATACCATATTCTCTACCTGTCTTGAAAATATGTTGAATGCCTGTCACTAGAATTTAATTCTTGGAACACACCCTGGCCTCACTATTGACCCACCGAGAAAAAAAACTTTGGCGGTTAGAAACGCCCCTAAAAAGGCTCGTTACAAACGAATACCCTCATCAAATACCTGCCCATTTCGAACAGCGCTTTTCTTTTGCTTCATAATTTGAATCAAATATGGTTGGTTGTTAGTAGACCAGAGGAAACCGCAAATCAAACATAAAAGAATTCATTTCTAATTTTGAGAGGCTTTTTCTTTAACTCAATAAAAATTATAAATTTAATTGTGGAAAAGATATCAACGCACAATTTTTTTATACTCCAATTTCATGATTATTATGGCATTGAGTTCACGTAACGAACTCCCATTAATTTTGCACAGAATCGTCAAAACTTCAAATTAGAAAGGAAACAACCCACAATGATAATTAGAACTTGTGATATTGATCAAAAACCAGCGATTAAATCCCCAGTGCCAAAGGGGTATTTTAGTGAAGGGTCAAAAACATGTGTTGATCCCAGGGGTTACATTTGGGCAGCGGCCCAAATTGAATAAGATAAGACTCGCCCACGAATATTCAAATCACAATAAATCCCACAGTACTTGATATTAATTATTTATTGTCCATTTACATTTCATGGGATGAACAATGGAATTCATTACGACTTTACAATTTGAAATAAATTTAGTCAGATATGATCCATTGAAAATCCCATTCATTTCATTGTAACCAACAAATAAATCTATATTTTTAATTATTTCTCTAGGTTCTGGACTCCAGATATGATATGTATGAAGAGAATATTATTCAACGACAAGTGGCGCCTGTTGAAACTGTTTGTATAACACCGAATGAATATTATGGATTGGTTACAGCGATTGTTGGATTGGTAGTGCTTTTATCGTCCGTTGTTATGCTTTCATTATTGATATACCGGTGAGCACTTTAGTTAGATTAATAAAATGCTTGAATTTATTAGCAGACAACTTGTACTCATAATTTTGTTTTCATTCCAGAAAATATGGCTATTCAATTATACGAAAAAATCGCAGTGTCGACAAAGCACTATCACGTTCGACAATTGAAGATACTGGCAGCACACGAGTCAATAATTTCTCTTTTATGCGATCAGGATTGCAAAAGCCATTCCAGACATCGTAAGTTTTTCACAACCAGAACAAATGGAAAATAGAATAAAATATAACGTCTGTGGTTGATATGAAAGAGAAATCAATTTTTCTTTCTTTCTGTAGTTCTTTGAGTCATATTTTTAATCACCAAATGTCTTCAACGGCGATGGAAGGCGCCGTGGGCTTGACAGTTAATCGAAGGAATGATTTTGATCCAAGTGAACCAATCTATACAGATCCATCACTATTTGAAGTATCATGCGGCACATTGCATCAATCAAAGTCGGCTCGCAATGAAAATTTACATCTAATATGATGATCAAGAATTAGTTTAAATCTCAGAGTGATCACTACTGTGAAAGAAGCGCTAGAATGGAAAAGAGGAGGAAAAAATCAGAGAAGATAAATACTTTTTCACTTTCTTTCCATTCTCCTGCTGCGCGATAATTTATGATAAATCTGGAGGAAATTAATGTGACGGAACAACGCGTCTCCATTGCATTCACAATGTGATCAATCAATTAGTGTTTTTTTTATTGTGCTTTGATATTGGAATTGCATCAGGATAAAATTTGCATTTTCCAATTATTAATACACATTTGAATTCATAAAGTTATATTAAGATGTGACTTTACGAGATCTGATGTTTGTTCTTTTATCTTCACAACATAAATTAATAATTCATTAACAATTATAGACACAAATTTTATGTATCTATATTATTTTAGATTGAATATTATCGAAAATTAAATTCAATCGATGATTGAAAATTAAAAATATGTTAGTAAATGAAAAATACATGTATAGATAGAAGAATATTGATTTTTGTTGGGTTTTATTTTATTTTTCTTCGTGGTTGTCAGCATATTTTATATGGAGCTGATTTAAGCCCGACAGCTTGAAGTACCCAATAGAACAGACTCTGTTACCCGAGGCGAAGGATTTACTGCGTTATTGACTGTCGAGATATTACCGTGAATCAGTCAGATTTTTTAATTTTTTTCTCTTTTCATTGCAGCACTGAACAAAGTCATGTACGTATTTTATTTCACATACAGTTGTATATCAGAAGAGATTAAAATTTTGATCTATCACCTGATACATGTTAAATCTATTCATTGCATTAAATATCAAATTTCTTTATATTTTTTTAATCACCTTGTTCTGTTTTCTTTTTTAGTTTGTTCGTGATCTATACATTTTTCATATTAATTCATGTATAATTTTAGTAAAGTTCATTGATCCCCATGAATATTTATGAGCTGTTGAGTGCAATGTTTTAAGTCGACTTAAGTTTCCGAACCAAAGCATCCAAATGAAAGTTTAAAAAGTAGCAAGAAGTATTCAAATTGCGCTAAAATTTTGTTTTATATAATTTCTTTGAGTAAATGAGGCTTTCGGTAAAGACTTGCTATCGGTGAAATAGCAATTATAATCTTTGAAAAAAATTACTCATTACATTATGACCACAATTAATTAAAATTAATCTGGATATATAACGGATATGAACGTGGAAAAGTGTTGGGAAATAAAGCTGGATTGGATCGATTCTCGATTATACGGTGCATCAACTGTTCAAATAAGTTTATGATTGGGGGACTACGAGCTTATCTCAATTCACCTTCATTGACCTTACAAAGTGGTGCATATAAATGTGTTTGAAAATCCTGCACAATAGCCAACTGCGTTTAATTTCCACGTCGTTGTAACAATTCAGTAAACTATTTTTAATACAACTATTCATTTTAAATTGTTCACACTATATATTTGAAATGGAATTTTTTTTTCTCATCTGTAAAATTACAAAAAAAGTTTTTTCATTTTCTCTTTCTGTAGCTACCAATCAATATGCGGATTCCTCTTCCACATGAATATTCCTAAGGGTTCTTTAAAAAGAATACAGAGCATGAATGATTTGTTGCTTTAGAGCTGAGTTCGATTATTCATATCGTCATTAATGCACAAATTGATCTCATCGCAATTGTTCGAAGTGATGGGGGAGAAAGTTCAATGCAGAAAATCTTCAATTGGAAACACAGCAAAAATAAATTATTTCTTTATCATGAATAAACTGGTTTGGAAAATAAGATTTTGAGAATAATTCTTCTTTGTTTGTAAGTTGAAAAAAAAAGAAGACATTATAAAATGTATTAATATTTATGCATAATAATATTATAAATTGCACAAGAGAATATTGATGTTATTATATTGGATTATTAACTACCTCTTATATTAATTTAAAAAGAAATTTTCCGTGACGTGAGATTGAGGAAAGAAAAATATAGAAAATGTTGGAAACGGTGACTTAATTCAAGGTATTGACGGATATTTAATCGAACTCAAGAAAAAATCTATCAGTGCTTTCATTGCATTGGACACTGACAAGTTTTACCGTTGAACCTTTCAGTTGACAAGAAAAATACTTGTGTGTGTGTGTGCAAACTCAACTAATCTGTTTCTGCTTCACTATCTGCCTCGCTTTCAGAGGAATTCGCATTTTCCATTAAGTTAACATAAAACTCTCAGTTAATTGGCCCCAATGATACTGATAAATTAATACACTTTGCATTTCAAAGTGAAGTAAAATGTCTGAGATTTATATACCGTAATAATATCAATAAGACTTAAAAACGAAGGAACGCATTGGTGATATTTCTCGATTATTTCATGATGAGGTTTACGTAAAATTACTTTGAAGTTGCAAAAAGATAAAAATAATTTATCGATTTCTATAATTTTATATTTTGTATTACAGAAATATTTGAAATACTTTTATTGTAGAAATTTCTGTCCCAATATTTTTTATTCAAGTGCAAGAAATTGTAATAAAATATTTTCGTGATTGTATTTTCCATTATCGTTTTTACACTTTTATAACAAAAAGCAATTCTGTTGTGACTATGCACTGCAGTTTTTTCTATGAATATTTTTATGTACAATCAAGAAAAAATTCGATCACTCCATCATTTTTATTCATCTTCGTGTCATTAAATTTATTCCTACGTTCATGTTCACATGAAGAAAGTAATTTTACACAAAACAATTTACTCATTTACATCTTCATTCTGTTCACTACCCATTTTATTCATAGCACTTATTCTCCCTTCTTCTATTTTTTGCCTGTCTACAGCAAATTCATCACTTAATAAAATTGTATTATTAAAATAAGGTAAATCACCAAAAGTCGACTTCGTGTGACATTAGGAAAAAAAATTTTCTCCATGTAAATTCAAACTTGTGAGGGTGTCACAACTGATACAGAGATAGAATTTCATTTCGTAAAACGTTGAATAAATTTCAATGAAAATTATATGAGCACTTTTAATCGTCAAATGCAAACGCAAATTTACACAAAATCTTAAAGAAAAAAATAGTTTGAATTGAATTTTTTGCGTTAAAGCTCCATCTGTTCTGCCCCAACTAAATTTTTTCTTTTATTATAAAGATATAATTTCCCCTTATTCATTTTAATATTCAACAAGAAGAATCTTGCAAGTTCTTTTATTTATCACGCAATAACGTGCCAAAAGTGTAATGGATTCGAATGGAATTTTGTATGAATGTAATTCATAACATAAAGCAGGACATGGACTATTTTTTATTCAAGTAGATACAGCCAGTCCCGAGTGATACAATTGTACACTTATTATTTATTCACACGTGTACAGCGCAACAGATTTCAATGAAATTTTCACACCTTCAAGTGAAATTCACTGATGAAAAAAAAAACAACAACTTGAATGTTGCACATTCCATAATAATTCCAACAATAAATGCATTATAAATCAAAAAACATTAATAAACTTTATAATAAAATTTCGCCATAACTTTCACAAAAATAAAATACAATGTCACACAGTTTTTATGTAAAACTTACAAAAAATTCTCTCTACCCAACACCTCATATACCTACAAACATAAAGATCTCATGGCAACGATTGCAAGTTCTAGGAAATTTTCAAATTGCCTCATCACTCCACCTCTTCACCTCAGTAACGTTTTATTTATTTTTTTTTCTTTCTCCATTCCTTAATTGTTTCAACGTGTAAAAACACGAAATAAAAAAAATGTTTAAAAACAGTAATATGAATGAAAAAAATAAAATAGCAAATAAAAAAAAAAACTTTTTCATTTGTCAGTCATGATAATTTATTATCTCGCTAATTTTTTTCGTGACAGTTGAAAATGTCTTGAGCCACAAGGCAAATGTGATAAATTTAAACAAATTTCATGTGAGTTTCTTCAAAGGAATGCCATACCCGTGAAGCGCATGATAAATATGTAACACGTGTGGACGAAGTATCTGTATATCTCATATATAAGTGTGTATATATGTTTGCTGTTATAGAGCAGGGCGCACGCCGCGCTTGACTACTCCACGTGCTCATCGACCATGCACACATTTATATATGTATATGCATTATGTACACATAAATATGTGTATATATGATGCCGGTGTGTCGCGTCACACCACCAGTTGGCAATTAGGGCCATGTATAAGTTTGTCTCCTTACACACATCTTATTCCCACTGAAAACACACATTTTATCATTTATACACACCGCGTGCGAATGATAAATGATGAAAATTAGTGTGGCAAATATCGACGGTAAATGAGATAAAGGGATATTTTGAAAAGAAATAGAATAAAGAAAGAAAAAAAATTATTTAGTTGGGAGAATTAAAGAAGAATAATAATTGGAATTGTGTTGAAGAAAATAAAGTTCTTTTACGGATTTGTTTCTGTTCTTTCTCTATTTCAAGATGACAGTGGAAGATATTGAATGATTTATCGATGGGAGATGGTGTTTTTGAATAGAGAATAATTATTTTCTTGGGCTTCATATTCATAAATTGAAAATATAAATTCCTGTTGTAAAACATTTTGATATTTTTTAAATAATTAAAGAGTTAGATCACTTATTTTTATTTTAAATTATTTTTTCTCATTTTGTCCAACATTTTTATAGATAATTGAAAGTATAATTAATTATTTTCTGTACAGTAATTATTTTTCAAAGAGGAATTGAAATACGAAATATTTCAGTCGATAAAAAAATGGCAATTCGTATTTGAACCAGAATAAAATAATATTTGTATGATTTTTCTATTGGAAAATATTGAGAATTGTGTGCGTTGTACAGTTGATGATAAAGAGCTGTCAAGGCGAGAAACCCTCGTCGACGTAGGGAGAATTGTTATCTCTGGATCAGTTCATGTAAATAGAGAGAAATAAAATATTTTCCTTTGAGTAAGAAACTTTCGTCAGCATCATCCCACAGTATTGACTAGTACTCCACCAGTCTTTCACTAGTACTTTGATCTTCCCATAGTTCTACTTCAACCCTTCGCAGCAGAATGTCGCAGACGTTCTGACACCTTTTGCCTGATGGCTTTTTCTTTTTTTTTCAAATCACTTCCAATGCTGTTTAGCTGATTTTTTTCATATATTTCAGTGTTTATATCATTTATGATTGTTAGCAACATTCAATCACGATTACATTTTTTATCCACATGAATTTTCAATTGAAAAAAAAAATTTGAATTATTCTTTTTGATTTGAAAAATGTGAGCAAAGCTAAACCGTAACTAATAATCAACAAGTTTTTCTCCCAAAGGTTTTTGATGTGGCTAATTTTGTAACTAAAGTTTCAATTCTAAATTACAAATTTTCGTGTCCAATGTATTGATTTAAAGTTTGTGTCAGATAAAATCGAGCTTAATATCTTGAATTCTTGGATTTTCCCGGAATTTTTATTCAACAAACAGTGAAAAATACAATGGTAAGATGAAAATCACATTGCAAACTCAAGTGTTTTATTTTCTTGTCATTTCCTGAGCACTTGGAACATTTCATACGATGAAATTCTAGTGTGAAGGCTCAAGAGTGTGAAGTTTTTCATGTCCAACGATGCAATACATTAGATAGGAACACAAACACTTGACTCAAAAGTCTGAAAGTATTTGAGAAGTGAGTTCAATGATTGGAATGACAATGATGGTGAATCAAATATTCCAATATGACTTGTAGTAACAGTTTAAACATTTTATTATTGTTCTGCGTGACCCAAATCACCAATTATTTATTATAAACAAATAAAAAATAATAATAATATAGCATCAAACACTATTTGATCATGATCAAATTAGTTTCCAAACTTCCATCACAAAAAGTGTCGAATAGCCATCAACTTTTTTAAATATATTCATAATACTCAACAGACAAAACACATTTTGAAAAATACAAACCGTGTTTTCCCTCCAACTTTCCCCACTTCCCCTTGAGAGCAACAGAAAGAATGACAACCACAAAAAAAAAGTATTCCTGATGCAAAAACTTTTTCTACTCACAAACAACAATAAATTTATTTTATAATTCCACTGCAAATTGAGAAACTGTCCTGAAAATGAGAATATTTTGTCAAAAAAAAAAAAAAAAAGAAAAGAATATTACAACCACTAAAATAACTAATTAAACTCATGATTGATATGAAGAGGAATAAATAAAAATAAAAATATAACAAAAAATGAATGAAACCAAAAACATCGAGATAATAAAAAAAAATTATATTTCATTGTTAACTTGAGAATGTTTTTTTCATACAGACAGAAAACTTTTCCCCACAACGACAATTCTTTTCTTATAAGAAAAAATAAAATAAATAAATAAAAAAAAAGAAGAAATACCTCCAAGATAATAATAATTCCTAATCCAAAAACCCTTTCTCCATCCTCTCAATTTTTTCTTCCCATTCAACGTCACCCAAGTCCACTCCTACAACTTCTCCACAACTCAACTCACAAAAGTCGAATAAACTACAAATCCCAACTACTTCAACATCTCTCATCATCAACAAATAAAAAAGAGAATAAAAAAGAAAAAAACAATAAAATAAAAATCAACATCTTTACATATCCACCTCAACAATCTGCCATGAATGAATGACAAATCCATAACAATAAAATTCAAATCGACAGATATTGAATGAGCGTTGCATGTAAAAAAGTAATAATAAAACAAAATAAAACAACTCCCCTTAAATAAAACAAACAAAACCAAGACAAAATAAATATAAAAAAAAACGTCGTAAAAAAAAAAAGACGGAAGAGCAGAGATGAAGTACACATGCACACACTAACTCGCGTCCTAACACACATCTGCAATGAGTGAATGTCGATGGCGCCAAGAGGCTGCTGTTGGTGTCAGGTCCAGCTGACATATTATATATATCTATACTGCATTATATACCGCGCGACACATCGTATTGCATTTTATACGGTCTAGTGGACGCGTTTTGCTATATAACTATCGCATATACGACATCGTGTCACGTGTGTACACAAATATATACATACAAACATATATTTTCAGTATGCTATTCACGCACAACTTTCAATCAGGTGGCGAAAAATAGTGTGGACGTTAAAGTATTTGTGAAATACCGATAACGCACGATGTAGACAAATTGCACGCGAACTCATTGGTAAAATATATGCTGGTGTGTGTTATGCCTCAACAACGCTGTTATCGCGTTGCACCCCACGACAAAGTAGAACAATGGCTCTTTGTCCTGGTATATACGCGTATATACGATAGCAACCTACAATTCTATATATATATATATATATATATTATGTATAAATACATCTATAGAAAATATATGGTTGGCATAAACCTACTAGCAAATATCCACTTTGAACAAAAAGTCCTATAGATGCCAAGCAATAGAGAGTCTTGGCTCGCTTTACTTCCTTTGTTGTAAATGAAAGTGTGTATTCGTATACGATTCAATGGATATATATTAAATATATATACATATATTTATTGCGTGTGTGTGTGTGTGTATATATTGCAATAGTGAATTGCTTTAAAGTGAATTTCACATCAATTAATTATGAGTTAAGAGTTGATTTATTTCTTTGCGTTGTGACAGCCGGTAACCGTTGAACAGCTCACTCGTTTCATAAATCTCAAATGGAGATCTCGCGTCTCTATGTTATACTCAATCCCTGAGGGGTAGATTTAGTGTTGGATGTGTGTGAGCGCACCACCATCCAATACTCTTGGAAACCACAGAACATGAGTTAAATGGCTTACGCAAGAGCGAACCATACAGTTTGCACCGCCTGGGGTAATCGAGTTTTCGCGCCAACGTGCGGGATAATCTACCTACGTTGCAATTTATTCGCTTCTAATCGACAATTTTTACTCTATGTGGATGTTTGTATATTTATATATTGAGATATGTGGCTGAATATATGCATGGGATGTATCAGCTATTATTTGTCTATTACGTTTCCTATTTATTTTTAATTGAACTTTTAAATTTGGTTTTTGTTATTTTCTTTTTATTTATTTTTTTCATGTAGTTTGGATTATTGTTGGTGCAGACAAATGTGGCTTTTGATTTGTTGGTAGTATTCATTTTGTTTAGTAGGTTATTCATTTGTTTGTTTATTTATTTATGAGTATGCGGATGTATGCGGCTAGTGTTTAGTAAATAATATGCAAATATCTGGGTTGAGAATTATCGATTAGATAGGAAAGTGGAACTAGAATGTGGGAATGATAATAGGTAATTACCAATCGTTTGAATAAATTATGATGAAGTGTACAGTAATATTGGGTTTAATTCTTCTTTTCTTGGTCTATTATTTTGTGTGAATATAATTTATTGGGTTTAGTTTTTGTTTTATTATTAATTTTATTAAACAATTTGTATTGTTTTGAAAAGAGTTTCTGGATTTTGAAGACTTTGATAAAGTGATGAGAATGTAAAATATTTTCTTGTGCAATCATCAATTACTTTTTTTTCTTTTTCATTTTTATTTTCTGGGTTCAGTCTACTTCCATTATAATGAACTTATATTTAATGAGGTAATAAGTTTAATAGAATTATATTATATGAATGAACTCGAATGAGAAATTTCGTAATTTTATTCATCTTGAAATTTGCAGTTGGATGAAGAATAAAATTTATTCCCAACGTGAAAGCAAATTCATCTTACATTCAGGGTCACTTTATTTCTAGTGGATCTATTCATGCATTTGATTCACTTCTGCTTATGTGTGAAACTATCTGTGATGTTAAATCGATTTATTTTCTCATTTTAGTTAAAATGAAAAGTTGAGGTTCAATATTTGGAATTATCATTTTGCTTTTTATAGTTTTATTAATTCTATTCTTTTCCACATTTGTTGGATTAATATTAATAATGTTTATTATATTTCTCAATTCAATTTAAGTTGAAAATACATTGAAAAAGTTACATCTAATATTTATTTATAAATATCGAGATGATTTCAATATCTAAAATAGAATAACAATTAAACTAAATTCATAATTGTTTCGATATGTTAATAAAAAAGTGATTAATATAATCCAAATGTAAAATTTTTAACCAACATATTACAAATAATATCATATGGATTATTGACAAAACCTGAAGCCACTCGTGGCCTTAATTTTCACCACACAGTAAACTCAAGTGTTCTCAAAACGTTTTATTCTTCATTTTCAGAACAGTAGCTATTGTTGTCACTTCTTAAACACTCTAAAATGCTTTGTTCGATTAATAAACCATAAACATTTGATATGTTTCAAGTGTTCAAGAAGTGTCCACAATATAAAAACAATTGCATTTCCAGTCTGTACATACATAAAAATATATAAATTGACTATGTGGAGGTTAATTTATGACATCTGCCACCTGGAACCAGTTGGAATTCCGTCCTACATCAAAGAACAAATTTTTTTTTATACTTTCTGAGATCTTATCATTTGAAAACCATTCGACTTTCTTGAACATCACAAATATTATTGAGCTGATGTGCTTCTGTAGAGAAACAAAAATATAAGGAAAAAAAAAAAGAAAAGAGATAAATATTTAAAGAAGATACACTGAAAGAAAGACTTATCGGATATGAATAAATGCATTAGAAATTTTTTGAAGATATTTATTGATGGTTAATAGTCTTCAGTAAATATTAAAATACTTTAGAGTTATTATAAATTTATTTTCCCATATTTATTTCTAATAAACAGTTCATTCACATAAAACAAAGATTTATTAATATTTAATGAACCGTTTGTGAACGTGGGTGTTCTTTCTTAAGTGGTGATTATCAATATTTTGTTTGTAATATTAAGCATTTTTGAATAACTCCGAATAGATATTAATTTATCGTCATTATTTATGGTTAGAAAGTTGGAAACTTGAACTTTGATAGAACACTCTATCGTTAATATGAATAAATCAACAACTCAACAAGAAAACTGGTCCTTCTTCTTCATTTTTGTTACAAATTTATATTTTGTGTTAATCTTTCATCATTTTAAAATTAACTATTGATAAATATTTAATTGATACAATCAATTATGGTCTAAATAAACGAATGATTGGCGGTTTGAAAGTTTAGAAATACATCTATCAATAATATAAATGGACGACTTATTTGAAGTGCATTCATAATAGTAATTCATTGATTACTACTCAATTTTCCTGATGCCAAATTTTCTTCCAGTCCTCCAAACGTCGTTCAAATTACCAACAAAACTTCTGGGAAATGTTATTTGTCTTGATATAATATTCTTCAAACTTAATATACATCTACTAGAAAATTTGAAACACAGATTAATAACGATTCACTGGAGAAACATTGAACTAAAAATGAACTCCTATAGATAAAAGCCACATGGGAATGAAAGATGTCCCAGGTCAAAATTTCCCTATCTCTAAGACCAACGCATTGATGATTTATGCCAAAACAGTTTAACGTATCTTCAAAGCAGTTGAAGCACGAAAAATTAAATGAAAAACATGTCCAAGTGACCTTCTTCAAGTAACAGGGCAATGAAGAAAAAAAAAAAGGTGAATATAATAAAGATCCCACTGATGAATTTAAATTTACATTTTTATCTTGTACAGTTGGTGTCGATGGACAGAATTTACGTTCAACTGATCACATCGAACTAAAGCATCGAATTACCTTCGTGTCTATGAGTTCCAATCCCACGTGCTCAATCAACAACGATGAGAACGACTAGGAAACAACGAGATGACAAACGAAATAAATCAATTCATCATTGGCCATAATCCAAAAATGATATATTAAAATGATTATATATTGGATTTATTATTGTATTATTAAAGAAATAGTAATAAATAAATACTCTAATATTTCCGTTTGTATAATTCTTCCAATTAAATTGCTTACAGTAGCGCAATAACTCTCAATTATTCTATTATAAAGTGAACTTCCTGAGACGAAGCATCGTTCAGGTCTGCTGCTCCTCACGAATTGTCTTCTGAAAATGTGCATGAATTGTAATTCAACCTCTTAATGTCTTGCATTGCTCCAAGCCAAGAAGTGCTTGGAGAGAGCAAATTTCACAAGAGATTACAAAGAAAAACAACCATAGGATTTATATAACTTATAAAGGGGTTGTTAGAAGGTGAATTTACACTTAATCATAGACGGTTGGTATTGGGATGTCGTGGTAGAAATAAAATATGAATTATTGTAAGTAAAGTATAAATATAACATCGTTTACTTCAATAGCATATAAAATACTTCTCCGAAAATGTGATTAAAATATTAAATTGAAATTCGGTGAAAATTGAAGGGGTCTGTATGTTAATTTATTTCTCAGTAAAAGTTCACTTGCGTGGTCAATACTCAAACTTTGATCCCTTGTTTGACAGGATTCTTGCACGAGATTTCTTATATTGCTGCAGTTTTTCTTCCCCTATTTGCAATCAATATTTCACTATTATTTTAACAGTTGTGAATCACAGTTTGTTAATTAAAAAAAAATCTACTGCTTGTTAAAAATCGATTCAGTTCAATAAATAAAAATATCTCTCACATAAAAATTGATTCATCATCAAATAAATATTTTTATCTTGAATATTCGACATATCACAATCTCAAACTTTATTTCTTTCATCAAATTTTGCAATCTCTACTTTCAAATAAATTGAATTACATCATAATTATTACACCAGACTTTTGAATGTAATGTCGATAACATTTCAATAACTTCACTGCTTCATAACAATCACTTGTCCTTTTCACAACTTCAGTGCTCATCACAAACATATCTTCATCCAACATCTTGACTACAATAAAACTTGAAGATATTTTCCTTCATAAGCAGTAACTGATCTGAAAGTTATCACTTCGTGTAATTTGCATTCAATAGAACGAGGAAAATCTAATAAGCTTATTTTATTTCATTAAAAAAATACTGTGAGCTTTCAATAACAATGCAGTTACTTATCAAGTTTCTATAACAATTTTTGCCCTTATACAAAATAGAACTTTATCATAAAATAATTTATCAATCCCCAATGATTTCAACAAAGAACCTTTTCTAGAATAGTTTAATTTTCTCTTTTTTCCATTTGACATTTTTTTTCCATAATAAAGTTTCATTTCTTTTCATATTTTACATTAAATCGTTTTTCTCGAGTGGCCTTTTCGTCATTTTCTTGCATATACACATGCATACATATATAAAAACGTATTATTCTATTATAATAGTAATCTCCTATTATAGACTTTCTCTATTCTTTGCTGTCGTGTCCCAACTTCATTGGTGGAGCGTATACCAGTATGTAATAATATACTTTTACACAACGTTCTTATTGCTATTGAATAATCGAACGGATATTGATGCGAGAACGTGAGTTATACATATAAATATATATGTATAGTGCATCATAGTGCAACCCTTTCGCCATGACGTGGTTATATCTTCTTAGGGGCATCCAACAGCCGGTATCATATAATATATATGTGTATTTCTATCTACCACACGCATATATACACTCAATGGTAGGTATATAATGGCGTGGCGCTGTTCCATTTCCTCGCGACTACCTCGGAAGAGCTTGAGAATGTGAAATATTAAACCCCGAACCACTGCGCCACACACAACCGCCGCCGGATGTCGAGAATAAAAAATGCCCCCCCTGATATACCCCACCCGAAAAAAGGACTGTTGGAGTAGTCTTCTCTCGTTTAATTAATAGACTCCACACGTGACCGCTTTTTTTTTCCGCTTTTTTTGTGAATGATAAAAAAAAGGAAGATAATGATGCACAGAAGTAAAAATGTTTTTTGGTGTATTTATTTATTTGTTTGGGATTTTTTTTTATTTTATTCTTTTTTATTGGTTGAAGCGAATGAGTTTGATTTGGATTTGTTAAATAATTGGCGTTTTGTAGTGGATTTTATAAAAATTGAGGAATTTTTTTTTTTGCAGAATCTGAGGACGAAATGATTTTTCATCACGTTAGTGAATGAGATAAATCATCTGGATGATATATAGATGTCATTTCCGGTCGGACTGGAAATTGGATCCAAATGTGATGTAGTAATTTATCGTTTCCCTAATGTCGTTGTGTGTCTATTAATTTTTGGTATTTTTTTCTGGTTGATGGATTCTTGAGATCACGCGGATCATGATTGGGAAGTTATCGTGGACTTATCAGTATTTGATAGTATATAAGAGGGAATATATTAATTCTGATGTGGTTTTTTTTTGTATGTTTGATAAGTTTGCATGGAAATTTATAATTAAGTCGTTACGAGCTCAGGGATTTATTTAGATAACGACTGAAAATTGTATGGTTAATTTAATTCGAGATTGTTTATTAATTCAGAGAAGATATTTTGCAATGTAGAATAAAAATATGTTTTGTGAGAAATATTTTAGTGGGAATGTTGTGAGACAATTTATAAAGCAGAGTAATATGAATTTCTCTGCCATGAAATTCTCCTGTTTTATATTATTGTCACAGAATTGTAATAACATTTTTATATGAATTATTGAATTTATTGTTAAATTCTTGAACATCACTTTTTTCAATTGGAAATAAATATTTTGAGAATGAGTCAATAAATTTCAATTGCTAACAACATTTGTTTGTAATTTATTATCATCAATTCTCCTTTTTTCAATTAATAAAATAAAAAAAATTATTTCTCCAATCGAATATTTTGTCCATTTAGTTTATTTATTTTTTTTTATCATAAATGAAGCTGAATTACAAATTTTGTGAGCTCAAACGAATACTGACAAAACACCATCTTGAATTCACGATAAAATTTATTCTTGTATCAAGTGCAAAAATAGTCTTTGAATTGAAAGTACTTTTTTTTTTCTTCCAATGTTATTGTATACGTTTATTGATTTGAGACGAATGGCTGTTGAAAGAAGAAGTTGTGGATATAACCCCACCTTTTTTTTTCTAGTTTACGCAACATTTCATTGAAAACTATTCAACCAATCGATTCGAAATATCATATGTTGTCAACAGTGATGTCAATACTTCACAATCATTCACATTATCATACAAAGAAATACGAGAACAAACGAAAAATCAATAGATGAGCAAATTTTATTTTACCTCACAAATTTTCTTTCTGCCTTCTTTCTCCATCATTTACTTCAAATCCGTTCATTAAACAATCCATATTTACCTCATAAATATTCAGACCCAAAACTTCATACAAAAATGATATAAAAATATAAAGAAAACTTTTCTTATCTTCCAATTAATACCAACAGTACAATTATTTTTAAATTTCCAAAAAAAAAAAACTATCTCAACAAAATTAATATCTTTACACACAAATTTTCATCCATTTCTCTTTTCACAAATAAAAACAATTCAAAAAAAAATAAATTCTTCCATTCTCTCCTAATATATCTTTCTTCACAAATAAAACCCAATTCCCAAACAACTGTCCCTCAACAAACTCCCTCAAGACAATTTTTCTCACACACGTTAGACAGTACAATTTATTCCTCTCATTCTATCCCCTACCAACCCGATGATTGGTTTAAAATACTAAAATGTCGTAATAATATTAATCCATCCATTCAAATATACACATACATAACACTTATATTTTTGTTCTTTTGTTTCTCCATATCGATGTACTGATTCGTATCATTCTCATTCGATACAACAAAGTGAGTACGCGACAGTGAGCTTTGTGAAAATCCGCTGGAGCGCACTTCCCGCGCGGCTGACTCATATATGCGGATGACAACCCTCCTGGGTGGAGACGAACATATAAAACTATATACTCACCATATACATATACATATACATATATAAAATCGTAGGATTTTAGGGATGAAGCTTTTCTCTACCTACTTAAAGGCCGTATATATACTTCGCGCGAGATGAGACTCGTCTCATCTGGCAGCCAATCCCTTGCACAGTCTCCTTTTCTCGATCGTCTTCTCGTCTACTTTTCGGTCCCTCTTTTTCAATCGAACAACGACTGCTGCTGCTATATACATCAACGAAACGCGGGGATGCTACGTCGTTCCGCGTGCGCGCGCGTTCTCTCCCTTAATACTTCTTCCTTTTTTCATTTTTTTTTTCCTCATCTCGTATTTCCTTTTTTTTTTATTTCCTTTCTGTTCCTTTCTTTCTTTTTTATTCCTCTTTTCGCCGACGACTACCGTGGCAACGATCCTTTGTCCACTAGCTCCTTCTCATATATCTCGCGAATTCCCTTTTCCCCACCGCGCATTTCTTCGTCTCCTTCGCTCGTTTCATTCTTCCTACACTGCCACCTTATTTCCCCTCCTCTTTTTATTTTTTTTTTACCCCCTCCGTCTTCACAATCACTTCACATTTATCTTGAACGCCGTTCCCTTTCTCTCAATATATGTGTACACACATCACATACATTTCTCTCTGTCTTTTTCATTCTCTCAAGGGTTAGTGGTGACTCTCTAAATTTCCTTTTTTTTTTTCGTTTTTTTTTTCCATTTTTATTTTCTTACATTTGAAACTGTTATTCGTGCCACTTATCGACTCACATACCGGTCAAATGACTCCAAACACGTGGTATATGCGTCATTTAAAGCAATTTCCTCTTCGTCTTTCTACTGTGCGCGCGTCCTTTCACTGCCAAATGGTGAAAGAGGCAGAGAGATGTAATGAAATAAGTGGGAATGAGAAAGAGAATGAGAATGTGAGAATGAAAAGAGAGATAGAGCAAGACGGAAGAAGAGATTGCTCATGGTTATAGGGGATATGTGTTGGCTCGTCGGTTGTCGTTCGAAATGCCGCCACCAAAACTCCTTTGCGGCTATGTATGTGCGAGTAGCAAGTTGTTCGCTCTAGCACTACGGATGGTCCATAAAGACCCTAATTGTCTCAACTCTCAAGAGGGCGTGTCCACCATGTTGCTTTTCCCCATGACCAGTTGATATATATGTACATTGGGTCTGTACTATAAATCGGTACGCGTTGCGTCTCTTGTACGCAATCGTTGTCGCAATAAAAATCTGTAGACATAAGAAAGAAAAAAAAAACGGATGAATGAAGGAACGAATGAATGAATAAATAAATTTGGAGATTGGTAATGAGTGCGAGGGGATTTAGTGGGGGTTTTTTTTCAGTTCTAATCAATTGATGGTACTTTGAGGTATTGGAATTGGTGGTGACTTGGGACTGAGAGAGTGGAAGAAAAGAAAAAAAGATTTTTAATAAATGTGGAAATGAGTTTGAATTATTTTGTTTTGACAGCCAAGGATGGAGGTTGATTCATCGACGATTTATGTTGGTTTAGAAGTGATTTGATTAGTTATATGGTGAAAGTGACGAAGGTAAACAGACGATAAAAAGAAAGAGAGATGAGGATTATTGGATATGAATTATGAATAGATGAATAAATATCAAATTTGTATAATCAATAATTGATCATTCTTATTATTTTATTTCTATGGATTTAAATGTATTTTTTGTGGGTTTTTTTGTGGAAGGTATTGAAATAATTTCTATGGAAAAGAGATAGTTTCTTTTTTGCTTTGGTGTATTTGTCAGCGATTGTCATCCAATTTTTTATGTTATTTTCTATAGGGAAACCGATAATATACGGCGAGGACTTTTGAGGTAATGGAAATCGATTGTGAATTCATCTTTCATTCCTGAGTGGCTGGACGATTAATTGAATAATTTAATATTATTAACATCGCATGTATACATATATTCTGAATATTTTTGCAGTCAAAGATGTATTGTTGTTATATTCACAATTGGTTATAATTTTAAACAACTAACAAAATGTATTAGATTTACTTTTCAGTGGTAAACAAATTTTTTTTTTTAGTATTCTTCATATTTATTTGAGATTTGTATTTCAGGAGAGAACATTTTTGAGGAATGTTATCTTCTGTTTTATAATATTATGCAAACATTTAATAAAATAGAAATTTGAAAATATTTTCTGAATAGCAGTTTTTTTAGGGAAATATTTAAAACTCAAAATGTAGTGTTATACATTAGCACATGGGGACAAAAGATGCTTTCAGATCTTAATCTTTATATACTTCCATCACTAACGTATTAGAGATTTATCATACAATCCATCCTATGTATTTTTGAAACGGTCGGAGACTTCAATATTGGGAGATGAAAGAGTCCCAACCAATCCCTATATCATTGGAATGAGGAAAAAGTGACGAAAATTTTATGGTACCTGAGAATCCCTATGAAATATTAGGATTCAAATTTATATTTTGTACAGTTGGCAACATCTGTCATTACTAAATTATGAGGAAGTGATTATTGATGAATAATTCATGGTCTCACAATTTTTACAATTAATTATTACTGTTAAAGAATAATTTTTAGAGCTGATTTGACTCATCGTGACGATATTAATAAATTTTCAAAATTATTAGTATGTTATTAGTGAATAAATTTTCTCCAAGAAATTTAGTTAATCTCAAATAGATGAAAATAAAGTAAATTCTATTCCATTGGGGAAACTGAAAGTTATTAATAGAATTATCTTGAATTAATTAATTTCATACAAAATTATCACACGTTGAATATAACGTCCACAATTCAGTTTCGCTTCAATAATTTTGCGAAAATTCATTTACCCAGTGTGGAATTATCAATGACGTTCTATTGAAATTCAAATTTTACATATTGCAATTCCACAAGTGATATTTATTGCGTTAATCTAACAATATTTTAAATATATTTTTTATAATTCACTGAAAGTATTGTATTTTTCCTATTATTGATTCAAAGACTATTCCAATACTTGGAATAAGAATTAATTTCTTACTTTTATCTCAAGTACATATTGAAACTTTATTCACGTTTAAACATTGTCTGATAAAGTTTACTTAGCAATATAATTAAAACTTATGCATAAAGTGTTCAATAAAAAAAATATTGATTTTACTGGAAAATTATGAATTAAAGAAAAATGAAATTATCGATTAATTGAAAATGAAAAATAATTTAAATCACATAATTGTCATAATCTGTTTTATCTTATGATTATTTTAGTTTTTGTTGTTTGCATTTGAAAAAATTTCTAAAAATACGTAAACTCTAACGATTACATAGTCAAAGTATTATACAGAAATTTTAAAGAATATCAAAGGTGTACCAATTTATTTGCAAGACTGAACCCATCTGGGCAATAGTCAAACTTTGATTGTATTACCCTCAGAACTATGTTCTTCAGCAAGTCAAGTCGACAACCGTTACTCGAAAACGAATAATCCAATTGACATGATTCTTGCACGAAAACGTACGTGATCGCAATTGCTATCACAAAACTTACCATTTTCATCCTTCTCTCTACAAAAAAACTTGGACAGTATTACATGAACATTTTATTCATCAAATCACAGTAATAAATCTACAAATAAATTAACCCTCTTCACAAAAATCAAAATTCAGAAAAATAATTACTAAAAATCAAAATCATATTTATCTAATTTAGCAAAGAACAAATTTTTTTTCATTCTATTCATTCTAACTTACACATGTCACAAGTAAAAAAAAAAATCTACACTGGCCTACATTTAATGCTCTGTAACGTCGAAAGATATTTCAATATTCTTAGAATAAAATTAATTAAAACTGTTCTCTCTAGAATAACAAATTTTTTACAATCACAATCGTTCATTTATCTCCAACAGTTTGAAATCTAAAAATATTAAAATAAAAAATTTAATTTACTTATTCATCAATGTATTTCTCCTCGAGCCAATATCCAATAACACATTAATATCTAAATCAAAAGTTCTCATTCGTGATGAAAGAATAATCATGTTGTAAAATATAATTATTCAAGAACACTTTATTTTTTTTATTTTTTCCAATATCATTTTATTCCACGAAAACCAGTTTCGTATCTCACAACATAAAAACACATTCACTATGCTTGAATATATTTTTTTCTTCCATCCATAACATAATTATTGAGTTGATTGGAGAGTCCAACAATGAAAAGTAATGTTAATTATATTTAAAAAGGAAATATGTATGCCGACATTAATCATTCACTAACGAATCTAAACTCTCAATGATCAGAGTTGAATAATAGCACAGTCCATTTATTTAGTTTAGTACACAATGTATTAACATGTTCAACTGCCAGTTAATCAGATCATACACATGCAAGTACAATGTATAGTTAATATGTATTTATACATAATCATTTGTCTCGGAATGATCTGCGGTATGCACAGACTGATATTATGTATGTACATATATACACACATATATATATATATATTCATATGTGTGTGTACGTGTCTCTTGGAAATAAAGGCAATATTGCCATAGGGAGAATGTGAACAGAAATAGGACAGAAATGTCTCTCGGGTACGAAGGTTCACAAATGTTTAATAATTTGCCATCGGAGATTTGTAACTTGACATAATTGAAGACGAATTTCGAGAGAATTCTCTCAGTATTCAAACTCTACATGAAAAATAAAACATGTCTAAATTGAAATCAAGTAATTAAAATGTGACAGTTAAAATAAAGAAGAACAAAAGATTTCATCATACACCTAAAATAATATTTAAATGTTCAATTATTTTATTGTTAACAATTCATCAATCAAAATTTAATGTTCCAAATTTTTAACTGTCAGTCATTATTATTGACCATTTAATTGTCACAAATGAGTTTTACTCAAATAAACAATATAAATAATTGAATTAATCAGGTTGAACTAATAAAAATGAAAATTCACACTGTTATTATTATTATTATCATGTTGTGATCATTATCATATGTAACTATCATTATTATTAAAATTATTTATTCATTAACTCGTTGGAACTTTCGCTTATTACGAAAGCATATATATTGAATATAAAATAAACTTTATAGTTATTTCACCTTACAACTAGTTGGAAAATTGAAATTAGCACAAATAGATCAGAAGTATAAATTTGAGATCGTAAAACAGTTGAAATTAAACCATTAATAATGATTAATCCTATATTTTATTTAATTTTAAAGTATTTTCTTCTTTATATCCATCATTAAAATGAGAAAAAAATTAGTTTGATATGGATGAAATCAGGAGAAATAGAAACATATTCATAACGTTGCACTGCTCCATTTAAGATATTCCATTCACAAAATGCAAATGATGTGTTCTTTATTGCATTAACTATATTAATGAGTCGATTCGTGATATGTTGTCGTTATTTACAAATACCAGTAGAAATACAATCGATCTATATAGTGTATGGCTTTCATCAGAGTTATATTGAAACATTGATAAAGCTCAATGTAATAATATATAAATGTTATTTCCGACCAAACCGGAAGTTGCATCCAAATGTAACGCAGCAATTTATCGTTTCCCTTCCCGACCAAAGTCCCGACTTACTGTCTACAAATTTTTCACAATTTTTCTTTTCGCTTTTTCTTTTACCGAACATAACTAAAATCACATGACTTATATATTATTCTCAGACAGACAAATCGACAGACACATTCAAGATCATTTTTCCAAACTCGAAGATGTCGAAGGGAAAAAAAAAAACACCAAACTGTCTCATCCAATATAAAATTGCAGATAACTTCCACATACTTTTATCTTTGCTTATCGATTAATAAATGATTTTATAAATAAATGATTTGTCTATCAACATCAATCTTTTACTAACAAGTTTAAACTCTTTATAATCAGAGTCAAATAACAGGAGAATCCATTCATTAACTTCACAATGTACAATATATAATAACATGTCAACCGCATTTAATCAGATCATAAGCGCGCGACTACAATTCATATCTGATGTATATACATATATACATATTTTATATATATAATAATTTGTCGTGGAATAATCTGCGGTATGTACAAAGGGATATTCAGTGTCTCCCTATTTCACAAAACATAAAATGAAAAAAAAAAAACACAAATAAATGAAAAAAAATAACGAAAGTGGAGAATGAAGGAAGAGAAGGGAAAGGAAAATAAATATAAATACATAAACAAATAAATAAAAAAAAAAGGAAAATAGAAAATGAGGAGAAATGATGAGAGACAGAGGATAGGAAAAGGTAAAGAGAGAAAATATATTCGGCGCAGCATGAGACGTAACGCTGTGGCGGAGGCTGTGCCGAATGCCGTTGTTAGCTCTCTGCACCGACCCATCGTTCCGGCGCCGCCGCCGCCGCCGCCGTCGTCCCTGTTTCATCCCACGGTTGCCCTTCCTCACCATTCCCCGCACACTTCCTCCCTATATCGCGATCGCTCGCCTTCACATGGGCGCTTTACCACCACCATCTACCACTACTACTATTACGTTACTGTATACTACTACAACTACTACTAATACTACTACTAATACTAATACTACTACTACTATTACCATTGGCGCACACCGTGGAGCTCGACGAAGCCCCGTAGACCCGACGAGAGCCACCAAGCTCCACAAGCCACCGGCATTCGTTCGTTTCAAGAGACGACGGCTGCCTCGTCGTATACTCTCTCAAGAGTCAGCGTGTGCGTTTATAATCGTCGAGGGCTCCGAAGAGGTTTGAGCGCCGCGAGCTCACTCAGTTGGCCGCCATGAGCCGCTCGCGTTTGTCTGTAATCTTCGTACTATTTTATTTCAACGTGCTTTACTATCTGTAAAAAAACTCTATTGTGAAAACAACAAATTTTATATTTGTATACATAATTATAAATATATTTTTTTTTCATTTGTTTTCATTTTACGTTCGCATTCTTCGGACATTTTTGAACGTGAAAAAAAATTTTTTTCAACTCTATCGCTACGTATTATGAATTATAAATTTTTTATTTTTATTATGATAAATTGTTGTCGGTAATTATTGGTAATGGTGAAATTTGAATATTATTGTTGAAATGATGTTTGACATGTGATAGAACAAGAATTGGCTATAAGGAATAAATAATTTTGTTCCTTTGACTTTTTTTTTTATTTTACAATTGTGTTGGATTACTAAGTTTATTTTTTTTTTTCGTCCATTTGATTTTTTGCTTCTCTCTTGTGGGGAATGAAAAATGTTGTGTGCAAATGGAATACATGGTGACTTGTCATTTTATCTTGGTGAATTATTCAACAGTCTATTCAAAATAATTCTTAGTTGGTTATAGAGAATGAATATAGAGAAAAGAAAATTAATTATTGATATTAAAGTAATAAATTTAAAATACAAAAATAAATGAATTAAACAAGTAAATTGAAACAAGTATAAAGTTGTTTAAAAATTTGTGTGTATTATACAAATAAACTGCATTGGCTTATGGTGCAATAAATTGAAACGAGTGTTAGTGCAAAATATATTCCCAAGTGCCACAAACCAATAAATATAAAAAACCTGATGGATATTGTGTTTGAACAACATTATCGTCGTTATCACGCTTAGTGTATAGGTAAGTACAAATCAAAATATCTCTGGATTGAACGCGGTGGACGGTGAAACAAACGGCGGGTCAACAGTTTGAAATAAAATAATAAATAATGTATTGACATGACAAATACAGATAGGAAAATAAATAGATAAACCAAAGCAAAAACAAACAGAAGTGAAATAGCTAATACATACATAGGTATATGTAACGATGGTTCACATTCACAACATACCATCGGACGCAGGAAAACACACGATCGGGAAAAATACTTGTCCGGTTCAGCGAGAGTGTCGCGCAGGAAGTTGTCAAGCACGTGATACGAATAAAGATGCTATTTACGCGAGAGAGCCACGGCAAAATTCTGTATTTATATGAGAATTTCCATTTTTTTGTTCTTCTCTCTTTATATTCAACTCTTTTCTTTTCTTTTAATCTATCATGTATGCAGACAGTTGGAAATTCTGTCCTAGGGTACAATGAAAAGTTTTGTGAGGAATTTATGGCCTGAAATTTATTACAGGCATTTTTTTTTTTTCCTACATGGAAAAGGGTTTTTTCTGGTGTATAACAAATGTTGGTTTAAATTTTACGGATGAATTAAAAAAACGTGTTGAAGTTTGATATTTTGTGCGAAACTTTTATGACGAAAAAAAAATTTGTGGGAGAAAAACTTTTTGGCAGAATTAAACGACAATATTTTTTTTTTGTGTTGTATTGTTTTTATTTATTACAAATGTTGGATCAGGTTTTTAGAATGAACGTGAAAAAAAGGTGTTGAGATGAAAATAAAAGGAACAAATTGTTGCGAAAGTTTGATAAACGTTTGTGTTTGAAAATATTTCGTGTTAAAATTTATTACATTAAACATTTTTTATTTCATTTTTTTGGTACAGCATTATTTTAGTTGAAGATAAATGTGAATTATTCTGGTGAAGAATTGAAAAAGTGCGGTGCGAAAATGGAATCGAGACTGGTAGAGAGAAATGCAAACTCAAAATATGTATGAACAAACGAAGATAAATAAAGTAAAGTAAATTTTTTGGTTCTGCATAATTCTTAAATTCGTAGAGAATACCCAACACTCCACAATTTGCATTTGTATTATTCATTCAAATGAACTTTGGTATCCAAAATTTAATCCTCCCATCGTACTTTATTCTTTTATCAAGTGGAAAACTACAGAATATCTCGGATTCATTTTTAAACATAGAACGTAGGGAAAATAAAGTAGAGTTATGATAAATCTCAATAGGAATAATTAAGGACATTATCAAAGACAGATACAATTAAATTTATATTACACAATTCTGTTTCAACATTTCAGACAGAATAATTATATCAAAGCGCAAGAGTACAAAGGAAATTTTTTTCGATTCTCTTCCAAACAAAAGATAAAAAGAAATTTCAAATCGAATTCGATTCTCATGTAAAAAAGGCGCCGAAATATTTCCATTTATCTTCAAACTGATTAGAATTCACCGACGGTGAATTAAATTTCCACAAAATCCCAAATGAAATTAGAATAAACAGTGCAACGTCAACATTTTAATAAACGTTAATATACGTAAAAAATTTATTCATCCTCTACACAAATATTGATTTATTCCATCAACGAAAAATCACTATAAAACTCCGCGAAAAGATTCTGAATCATTCACTTCCCCATGAAACTGTCTCACAATATCACAAATACTCCTTTTTGTTCTTCGTTTTCATCCTTACAGATGTGATAACCGTCATCGCTTGATCTACATTGTAAATGGAATTGAACAGTGCAAAGTGCAAACGAAATAAAGCACAAAAAAAATAAATAAATAAATAAATAAATGAATGAATAGATAAATAATTAAATGAATAAAAAATGATACGATAACGTTCATGCTGAGAGAGCCATTGAGGGCGCAATGAGGCCAAACTCTTTGGTGCTTTTGATGTTTTGCATAGGACCGCTGCTGAGTGCTCTGACTATTGCGACGACCGACGATGGTAAGCTATGAGACAAAATGCACATATATAAATATATAAATAAAACAAAAGAGATAACAAAAAATAAATATACATTTAGACATTAAATTATTCATATATATATACTAGAATATATTTTCTACAGTTGCCGAGTCAAATGCAGCGGCGGCAGCGGCAGCATCAGGAATGGTACCCACTGATGAGGACCATGAAGATGAAGATGAGGCGGGAGAAAATAACGATGAATCGTATTTACTTGGTGAAGAAGATGCTCCGCCCCTGGCAACGATAGCAGGCGGTGGTGGCATTGGTGGCAGCAGCAGCAGCATCAGCAACGGCAACAGCAACACTGGAGATACCGAGCTAATCTCCGAAACTGGTGGTCATCTGCCCGTCTTCTTAATGGAACCTCTGGATGCCTACGTCGTTAAGAACAAACCGGCGACATTGCGATGTAAAGCCGCCCACGCTCTTCAATTATACTTCCGTTGCAATGGTCATCGTGCTGAAGAATCACATCAGACTGACTTTGTCGATCCACACACTGGCACGAGAATTGTTGAATGTGAACTCAATGTAACTCGTGATCATATTGAAGAATATTTTGGAAAGGACAAATTTAAATGCGAGTGCATTGCGTGGTCGGGTTCTGGATCAATCAAGAGTCAACCAGCGAACGTTGACGTTGCCTGTGTGTACCCTACATTTTATATAATTTATTCTGATGATGAGATCATGGTAGAGAGATAGTTGATGAGGAAGTATGAATTTTTTTTTTTATGGATTCAGAAAGTTGATGGTACAATTAAAATTAATTAGAAATGGATTGACAGAGGAAGTAGTGATTGAATTTCCATTTTTCATTGTTCGCTTTAATAATATTCAAGAGTTATTTTCTTTTTTTTGTGGCTCTAGTTGTTGTTGTGGTTATTTTATGATATTGTGTTTGGCAACAGCGCAATAATTTCATCCACAGTCGATCGGAGTTTATGTACTTATCATGCCTGGAATATGTATATTAATTTTATGATTTCGTTTCAAAGCTGATTAAATTCCAAGAATTCAAGTGATGTATGAATATTTGAGACTGTGGAATTTTTTAATTATGAATTGGGTACGATGGTTAAAGTCAAAATATATTGTTTTATATTTGATAGGTAGAAATATAGCAATTCCAACTATTTATTTTTCGTTCTCTATTATAATATTTTTTGGCAAGCTATTCTAATTTTCTGTACAAAGGATATTGACCCTTGAGCGTCTCAGGATAAATTAATTTTATGAATTTTTTAGACAAGTTTTTGGGAATGGACGAAATTGAAATTTTAACATAATCAGTAGAATTTTTCAATTTATTCGTATTTCTGTTATCAAATTACGAATTAGTTTAGCTCTCTGGTAAATTTGTTTTTTCATTCTGATTGCATCATTTACTTTCCTCTGTAGCAAACATTTTTTATATACTTTTGATCATATACAACAACAACATGACAATTCGAACGATAAATTCACAAACTAAGAAAAAAAAATCTAATCCACTGCCAATTTTCGAAATTTTATCTGATTGAAGAAAAACAAGTAAAGAAATATCAAGAATCCACATCAATCTTCATCTTATTCAATCAGTAAACAATCTTTCAAAGATATCATGAGAAAACTCCTCATGATCCCTATAATGCTAAGCAAATTCTTCAAAAACTATTTTCTATCACAATAATTCCCACCATGATCTCATCAAAAAAAAAAAAATCTCCCCCATCTTATTTCACAATCAGTGAACCTGAAAAAAAGAAAAAAGCCCCAATATACAAAGCGAAAGAAATTGGAGAAAGAAAGAAAAAAAACACCATACATCTTTGATGCAGATTTGAAAAAGCAATTCGAGTCACCACCATATTCAGTGTTGGTTGAGGCTGGCCACAGCACTGAGTTGAGATGCATACCACCCACTGGTGTGCCATCGCCTCGTGTCTACTGGCTTCGTAATGGCACACCAATTTCTACAAGCGGTAGTGAAGCAGACGCCGCACTTTTAGTCTCAAGTGAGGGACATCTTTTGTTAGGTCAAGCAAAAATCACCCATCAAGCAAACTATACCTGTGTTGCTGAGAATATTGCAGCAAAACGTCTCAGTGCACCAGCCAGCATCACAGTTTATGGTCAGTCACAAATTATTCTCGGATCCACATATATATGTATATATATTTGTGTGTGTGTGTGTGCATGAATACGAATTAACATAGAAGCTGAAGTACCAGCAATTAAACATATATATAAATACATGCAATATGTATATATTATTCTCAACTCTCCTAACCGCGTGTTCGCTTTCAACAACGTTTTCACATTCGTACAGTTAATGGCGGCTGGTCGGCATGGTCATCATGGTCTGAGTGTCATTCACGCTGTGCCAAGGGTGGTCAGAAACGTACGAGAACGTGTACCAATCCAGCACCGATGAACGATGGACAGCCCTGTTTAGGTCCTGCCATACAAAAAATGGATTGTAACTCGGCATGTCCCGGTGAGTTGTGTTTTCATTTGGGTATTGTATTGAAAGGCTTTTGAATTATTGACGTGAGGGGAATATTTTCCAAACGGATTTCAGGAGTTATGTTGGTTTATTTAGGGATGTTGGTGATCAATATGAGATCGGAATTTTTGGAATTGAACATTAATTAAAGATGATGACAGTAATTGTGGTGGGGTTTCATTTAATTGGTCGGTTTTTTGAGGTTTTCAATGAATATTCAGAGAAACTGAATAGGATGGAATTTATGCTACGAATTTTTGATTGCATTTTCAAAAATCTTTTGTGAAAGAAGAAAAACTAATTTCGTCTAATTTCTATTCCAAATACACGTCAATGAAACTTTTTACCGATCTGCATTTCCATAAAATTATAAAATTAATAATTATGGAAAATTTGTTGAATTTCTAAAAGATTCGATAGTGAAAAGGAAATTAGATGATTAAAAAATTTGCGTGCCAAAGAAGAAATTCTCTCTGATAATTGAGCTCTTAAATGTTTCTATCGTTAACGATATCACAGTAATTATAACCTAAAATTTCTTCACATTTTTTAAAATCACTATGAGAGCATCTAATAAAAGATAGCATGAAAAAAAATCGAACACTTGGCAGACTCTAGCGCTAATGGGCCAATAAAGAATAAATGAAATTGTGGCAGCCATCACTTAACCATGTACTTTCCATCAGTTAATCGAATATTCAACCATATAATAGCAACTCTACTTTTAACCAAACCGGAAATGGCAATTCAAATGAAGTACATACATATTTCTCATTCTAAACCATTCAAACTAAAAACGCACAAAAGTTCGCAATTCTGGCTCTTCGCCATTACCGCACAAAACTTTACAGTACAAATTTCACATCGTAAATTTTACATTTAAGAACAAAAAAAAACAAAACAATAAGCAGTGAAATTGAACAGAAACAAAAACTTTGGCACACGAACAAGCAAATATAATTCCTGTACATTTTTAATTTCAATGACGTGTTTGCAATGAACGGATATAATATTTGATCGTGTACACACGAAATCATTTTTACACGAATTTCTTCAATACGTGAGTTGAATAAAGTTTACTATGTACTATCATAGCATTCGAGTACATCAACGCTCCTACGAATTTTTGATGTGGTCATCACCGAAAAAAAAAGACAAGAGACCACATAGAATAGCACACAATACATTTTACTTATGAACGATTAAAATTTTACTTTATCCAACGATAATAAAAACGTTTCCATGTAATAAAACATGACGCTATACTTCCTAGAATTAAATTTGAATTTTTCTATTGACAATTGTGACTTTGTGACGAATCTTAATGAACACAGCACAGAAAAACTTCCTATTTTTCATCTCACTTTGCTCATTATATCGAGAAATATCTGTTCTGATTTGAAAAAACATTCCATTCGTGATCTACAATATTCTTCAATATCATAATGATGATTTAAATTACATCTATAACTTGCCACGTGTCTTGAAACAAAACTTTCTCTTATAAAATTTTTGCATTTGTGATGTTGGAATGATGATGAGATTAATTCATAAAACGTTTGCAATTTATTCTGGTATTAAACAATAAATTATCATCCATAATTCTATGCAAAAGTTATCATATCTTCAATTACATTGAGCATCACTTTGATCCACGATAAATCTCCATAACAATAATAATTATAATTGAGAAATTGTAGTGAACAAATTGTCACTGGCAATTTTGAATATAAACATTTGTTCCTTTCTCATTATTTTTTAATCGATTTTATATCATCAAAACACTGCACGATGACATTAACACATTCCACTTGACCTGTTTCAATAACACAATCTTATTTTTAATTTTGTGTCGTTGATGAAAATTATAAATTGTTGTCAGAAATTCTAATATCAATGCCAAGCTTTATCCAATACATTGTGAATTTTTATATTTATTTAACTTTTCTTAATTTCTGGTCTAATAATTCTGCAAATATTTATTAAACCAAAAGCACAAGACATTCACTACACCTATTGTAAATTTTATTTGCTGTACTGTACAAAGAATAATACTTTATTCCTACCCTGATTTCAACCCTGCTAAATATTGGATTTTTCTCCCACACATTTCGACATTATTTATTATTCCCCAAACTCCCAAGTCTTTATTTTCTCGGTGTATGTTAATTTCCCACACAGTGTCAATAAGGACCGCTTCTGACGTATGTACATAGTCATTGTCTATGCAAAATTCCCTCTATGTATTTTAATGGTTGAAAGCGTAGCGTTGTCCTATAATGTCATCACTTTTAATTTGGTTTTTATTTTATACTCGCATATATTATAACTGTGAACTATAATTGAACATCAATATATTTCAAAGAATCCAATATTAAACTCATTCCAAAGCCATTACCATAATTTAATTTTCCATGTGCCAAAAAAAAAGTAAGCGACATTACAAAAAGATATGGAATATTATCATAAATAATAAATGCATGATTTAATAGGAGGAAATTTTTTATTATTGGAATTAGAAAATGTGCTATAAAAAAATTTATTTATTTGTAAAAATGGTAATGGAATGTCACAGTTATATGCTAATAATGTCTATGGTAATTCAATACCAATTGCATATTCAATGAGTTCGCATGTCCGCTATATATCTGTTGAATTTTTGACAAGTAATAAATTTTCTTGATACCAACCATCTTCAAGATCACGTATCTCATATTGGACACAGACAGTCAACCTGACACACTATATAGACAATTTCCAGCTCAAAGCCTTCTCCAAATATTCGAGGATCATAAAAAACGTCGAGAAATTCTCCGATATTATCATTTTTTTTTACGTCATATCAATCGCTCCCTTCTATCACAACTTTGTGAAATTGCATGAGGAAGAAAAATACAAAAACTCTTCACAATATGAAAAATTACTGTGACAATATATCAACACTTTTTTTATTACAAATAAAAATAAAAAATAAAACATTCATAAGTGAATTAAATTTAATTCGGGAGTAAAATTATGAAATTAATTTTACTAATTGTAAATATCAAGTAATAATTTGATGTTCAACAATTAGTGCAATTAGTTATTTAATAATAGAGAAATATTAAACAAAAACACCATGAACTCACCTTGCAAATTCGAATATTTGAAACAGTTAAAATAAATACAGAATAATTGTACAGATAAAATCTTCTTTTAAACATTTCTTCTCCATTCATCCCAAGACAACTTGAAAATTATTTTTCTTTTTCATTCTCATTTTAACTATTCTCTTAATCGCATTCCATTATAAGACACCAACAATTAAACAGACATATAAAATCGACAAATTTTATTTCTCAGCTTTACTCACAAACATAAGAATCATAAAATACTTCAGAATATTTCAATACTACATTTGCATCTAACACCAATACTTTCTATTTATCACGAATACATCTATATATACATTGGGAAACAAAACAAATACAGAGAGTCATCTCAAGCCACAAAATTTCTCGAACAATTCTCCAATACATCAGAAACAATAAACCGAAAAAGAAAAAACGTATCTATATATTTATTACAAAACTATATTGAATATTATTTACATTGCATGCTTGCCCCGAGACAGACCGTGTCTCGCAGGGACAAGTAATAATCGACGAGTCAGGTGAGTCATGGCGATTATGTGCATAAAATACAATATCTATATAGATATAAATACAAATGTATACACAAGTTGACCCTCATATTCAAAGAGATAATCCATATTCAATTTCTTTGTTAACTTAAGAGTGAAATGAACTTTTTACTTCCACCATGATATTATTATTTGCACTGCTGAAGTTTATTATAAAACTTTAATCCTCTCTCATGATCAGCGGTGGATGGTGGATGGTCCAGATGGTCTGCATGGTCGGTCTGCGGGAGTGACTGCACTCATACGCGAACAAGGACCTGCGATGAACCCACTCCGAGCCATGGTGGTCGTCATTGTCAAGGCAGGGACACGTCTGTCGCCAATTGTACTGGGGGCATGTGTAATGGTGAGTTTGTATTCTCTCTCTACATCAACACCACGACAACCATAAACTCACAATTCAAATACAATTGATTTGTATGGGCTCAAAAGAATAATTTTACTTGTAATTCAGTGGACCGAGCAAAAATGGGTGGCGCACAATTCACAACCACGCAAAAAGGTAAAATATCACATTTATTTTATTTATTTCTCTACAATTTTTTATTTCTTTTTTTTCACGCTTTTTCTCGCTATTAAAGAGATTGAAAATGAGCAAAAGAGTTATGAATGTATATGTAGATATATATATAAAAGTGTATATTGTATGTATATACATGAAAGAGCTTCTTTGAATTACTATTCCACAGCAGCTAATCGGCGAATTGACGTAGCGCTCTATGTGGGTCTCGCGCTTGCGTGCGCATTTGGCGGTGGACTTGCACTTCTTTTAATCAGGCTTGTTCGACGAAAAGGCCGGGACCACGCTCTTTACTCTATGGCACGAAATGCAGGTACTTATTATATCGATCGAACAATATATGTATATGAAGTAGTATATGGCTATTATATTCTCATATACCCATTACATTCTTCCTGTGTAGTAAATATATACTGAAAGCTGTGGCTATTTGTACGGAAAAGAAAAAAATATTCATATTTTCATCGAGTCTGAAAAATATATCGTCTTTGCGTGGATTTAAACTGGGGATCATTATGAATAGAGGGTTCAGGCACTTTTTCCAATTAAGGTATCGGTGCTATATTGTTTAATCTACATCAGGTAATAAAAGTTCCTTACACAAAAGAAGGGGAAAAAAAATACTGGGAAAATAAAAATGTAGTTATTATGACTTTTAATGAAAGTATGGACAGTTTTAAAATGTTATGTAATACGATTGAAAATTATATTTACAGGTTTTTGATATTATGATGTTTTAATAGAAGAAGAGAAAAAATGAAGTTCAACTATTGAGTTGAAACTTTAATCAAATAAAAAGATGTTGAATTTTAAATTTATGTGACTAAATATTGCTCCAATGTTGATTTGATTGGATGAGTATTATAATTATTCAGAGAATGACGCAGATGGTTCAGTAAAGGATAAAACCGCGATTGAGTTTCTTTAGATGAAGATAAATTATATTCAAACTTTGTGCTTGCTGTCAATTGTTGTTTTACGATTTACAAGATATCATTGGATTCATCATGTGGTTCCTACATTGTCAATAGAAATTCGGCTATCATCATTAGTCAATATGATTATCTGAATCTCAAAATAATAGAATCATTGAAAATTGGTTATATACTTTTGTATTATATGTCTTACTGTCTATTTAGATTCGCTGTGAGAGTTCATAACGTGGTCTTTATCTTACAATCTCAATAAAAATTCTTCATTCACATATTTTCGTGTGCATTATTCATTTTGCTCGAGCTCTTAAATTCTTTCCGTGCACTGTTAATTGCTTCATCAGAATGCAAAGATAAAAAGAAAAAGACTTTTAGCCCCATAGAATATATCAGATCAAGATCGTTTCGTCGAACCCATTATTGGATCCTATGAAATTTGATAAATAAATATTATCCATACAAAAAGTCACAGCCAATATTGAAACATTTTAATATCCACCCGTAAAATAATGTTCATATTCCACATAACTATACCTATAATTTATTCATCGAATATAAATAATAATAGTATACATGTATTTGCGCTTTACACAAAGACTTTCAGCCGGAGTACTTTCCCGAACACGATAAGAAAATGTGTCTCCAACCGGATCTAACAGCAGGCACAACAGTTCAAGCCTCCTACGAATATCCCTTCGATCCTAAACTCTCTCTATCACGTTCACTATCCGAACACCATTACGACGTTCCCCATCTTTCAATAGCACTTACCCAACCATCACCGTCCGTCGTTTCATCGCCAACTCCAAGCGCACTAAGCCAAGAATCCTGTGGCGACAAGCAAATTTATTCCGGCAGTGAAAACAGCGGTACGAGCGTCACTAGTTCCTCCTATCCATCCTCCGATTCAACCACGACAACATACAACGTTGCATCAGAACGCGTACGACTCACCAAGTTAGAGCAAACTGGCAACGTAGCCCGTGCAGCGGTCAACGCACGGGGTGCATTGCTCGTCCTTCCGGATTCTGGGATATCTATGTCGGTGCCGGAGGGCGCAGTGCCCAAGAACCAAGGTAGAAGACAACTCGATTTGTCAGTGCTCGACGAGGATAAATTCAGGCCACGACTACCCGGTAAGTTGTTTCAACAATTATCATTCATGTATTCTGTCAAACACAAAAAAAAAAGAAAGAAAGAAGATGAATGAAAAAAAAAAAGGAATGTAGAAGAACGTAAAAGAAAAAGAACAAAAAGAAATGCGAGAATAATTTTGGTCTTGTTTTCTTTCTCTCATCTTTTATTATCATGTTAATCTTTATTCAGAGGGCATGACTCAACTGTCGGCAGTCATTTGTTGTGGCCCCTCTTGCGCGACCTTCGACAAACCGGTGATACTGCAATTTGAACACTGTGCAATGTTACATCCAACTGGAACGTGGGAGCTCAGCGTTTGGGCAACTGACGATTACAATATATCAATTGATGATAAAGTTGTGACACAAGAAACAAGTAACAGTGAGTTTGAGCGTGCGATAACGTGGACAAAAGTATTGACTCTTGGTAGTGAGACAATAAACACACCACTTTTTACACAACTTGATCATGCTGAGGCGTTTATCGTTACCGAACAGCTGCGTAGCTACGTATTGGTGGGACGCAGTGCAGAGGAGTCGATAGCATCGAAACGACTGCGTGTTGCATTATTTGCAAGTCAATATTGCGTACGTGTTTATATTATTGAGGATACAAAGGCGGCGATGAAAATTATTGTTGATCGTGAAACACAAATACGTGGTTATCTACTTGATAAACCACGTCCGCTACTATTTAATGATAGTGGTGAAAATCTTTGGGTGAGTTTGGAACAAGTAGGAAATGAATGGCAAAGTAAATCACCAACTGAACACCAAGAAATTGCTTTCGGCGATATATGGAATTGTCCAAGTAATTCAAGTCATGTTGCTTTTACTTTGGATGAAAGCTTTGATTCTGTGACAACGAAAAGTTACAAATTACAAGTTTGCCAAGGACGTACAGCTGATGCCCAACGGCAAGTCTTTAGGATTGTCTATGATGTTGTAAAGCAACGTGTTTTTTCGGGTAGTGTGACGAGGCCGCTCAGAGAAGTGACGGTTGTTAGCAGTGTAGGTGCAAATAATCTCACTTCAACGGACACTTCAGCCCGCGGGCCATTTCGATTCACCAGATCGCTCAGGAAGCAACTTTGTCAATGTCTCGATCCACCAAACGCTCTTGGAAATGATTGGCGGATGTTGGCACAACGATTACAAGTCGATAGGTTCGTACGCAATATATATTTCATTTTAATTAAAATATTCTCAAATAAAATTGAGATAAAAAAGGTTCCTCTTTGAACAGGATTATTTCAACGCTATCATATTTTTATACTTTTGCTGTTAAAATTCATTTTTAACTCTCAACTCTATGTTCAAATGGGAATCAGACTTTCACAGGATTAATTAACTAACTGTAGTTATCTCGCGTACAGAAATGATTGCAAGAGATATATACACGTTGGATGGTGAAATATGAGACGTATTCTTGAAATATAGCGTCACTCTAATTACGTGATTCAGTGTACATGGCCAATTCTCTGTGATTTGTATTTGATCATTGCACTTCTTCCGCTTCTACAAAAAAAATTACCACCACTTCATGTCAATTATCAGTGTTGAATTATCTGCAAAAATATAGGAAGATAAAAAATTGGTTGACAATGATTTTTATTAGATTAATTACAACCCCTTCGGCTATTTTTTTTTCTTCAGAATGTGTATGCTTTAGACTTTATTGTCCGATATTTATGATAAGTCTTATAATTTTCGATGTTTTATATAAAAAGGAATTATTAACTTTGGTATATCAGCATTGTCAATTTATTCTTTAATGCTTGGAAAAACTTTATTTTTCTCGAAATTAAATCTTACTTTGTTCTTGTTGCACTAAATAAGCAGATAAAACCTCAAACTTGAAACTATCTCATGTTGTTCGATGCTACAGCATGGAAAAATTTATAGTTTAAATATAATCCTGAGGAGATTGTTGCTCGACTTATGAATCAAATGAGAGTAGTGACTGTAAAATATAATAATACTGACCGAAAGTTTATTTTACTTTAAAATTATTAATGAAGTGGTTTAAAATATGATGAAGACAGAATCATGAAAATGTTTCTGTACTTCTATTCAAAGAATAACAAAGAATATCATGAAGTATGACATTTAAATCTTAAACATCACTATCTTGTAATTCTTTTTTTAACGACCTCAAAGCACTCAGTTTTTTTAAATTCAGTTTTTCAAAGCCCCTATATCTGTCATAACACGGAAAAATTCACCCCTATAAAACATTAATCTTTCATCTTAGACATGAATCAGCACTCAGTTTGAAATTTGTCTTCGTGCAACAATTTTCTCAGAGGAACAAACCTACCCATTGAATTCATAAACATTTTTGAAGATAAAATTTAAAGTTTCCATTCTTGTCCTTTTTTGTGTGTGCACAGATACATCAATTATTTTGCCACGAAGGCAAGTCCCACTGAGCACATACTCGATCTATGGGAGGCGAGACACAGAGAGGCAAGCGCAGTGACAGATCTTCTTAACCATCTGCGTGCAATGGGCAGGACTGATGCGGCAACAATACTCGAAGCACAATTGGGCGCGTGGCTTTAAAATGAAAGAAACAAAAGAAAAAAAGCACGTTTAAAAACGATTATTCAATTCGTTCATGTGTACTGTGTTTTTTTCTAGTACGTATCTTTTTTTTTCTAAATCTTTCTATACCCGTTTTTTTTGTACAATCAAGAGCAGTCGGCGCATTCCGATAGATAGTTGTTAATCGCACCGTGCCAACCGAACAAGATGACTGCAAAAAAAAAATACGTAGAATTAAAATGAATAAAGTGAGGGAGATTTAGTGAAAAAAAAAGGAAAATAAAATAGAATAAAAAAAAAAGAGGGGGAAAAAAATAAAGAGGAAAGAAGCGTTAAAACTCGTGTGAGGTAACACGTGCCAAATGGAATTAAAAAAAGAAAAAAAAAAATTCCGATGGGGTCTATCGAATTACTGCCTTAAATGCGTGCACTACGCACGAACTTCAAACTGTGTTGCCCCTTCAATCTCCCTCTTTCTTTCTCTCTGACAATCCTAACTGCCCACCCCACTGCCATCATCCTCAACCCTTTCTGTAAATAAGTTGACCCATCGAATTTACGTAGAGTTAGAGAAATGAAGGGAAAAAAAAAGAAACAAGAAAACAAAACAATGGAAGAGAAAAGAATTAAAGTATAGAGAAAAAAATAAAAGTGAATTATACGACGAGAATCGCAACGAGATACCAACAGTAGTACGTAAATGAAGAATATTAAATGAAATAAAAATCATAAAGAGAACAAACAGAAAAACAAATAAAAGAAAATGAAAGATAATAATGATTTAATTAATAGACATTAATGGTTAATTTTAATAGAGAAAAATACTATATACATTTAGATGGATATATATGTAAATACAATAAAAGATAAAAATTATTAACATTAAATACAGACTGAAGATAAGGTGGCCAGTCATTATTATATATAAATATATATTATATATAACACAAAACTCATCACCAGTGTTTTCCGTTTTTCATGAAGAAACAAAAATAATAATGAAAAAAAAAAGAAAACGGAAATGTGCCAAACTATCATTATTCCATTTTTTTTTTTCTAATATTATTCTCAATTATTCGTCTGACAATTGCCACTATAAAGTACCCACCGACAAATATATTATCATTGCTTTTTATAATCTGCGTTTATCAATGAATTCATATGAAAACGAAAAAAAAAAAAAACACAACATTACATTATTATTGGGACTAATAAAAAAAAAAGGGCCTGAAGAACGTGTCATCGCGTATTTATTTTGAATAATTGTATATTTGTTACTTTAAATGAATAAAATATTCTTATATACTCAAAAGAAAAAAAAAGCAAGAAGACAAAGAGAAAAGAATAAAGTATATGGCCACTTGATGCGGTTTATTTGAGCAGAATGTGCCCGTCGGCGAAGATAGAAATTGGGGATTGAAGTCGTTTTTTCAAGGAGGCGCGCAACCACGCATGGAATAGACGCCCTGTATGGAAACAGGGAGAATGTGCTGTGCCGCGCGCGCTTCAAGTGTGTTGCTCAAGTGCTTCAACGTGTTACCGCAGTCGTGAGAGTGGCTGATGGAGACTCATAAAAATAGCTCTCATGAGAGAGTGAGCTGAATATAAGAGAAAGAAGAAGCGCGCACGGTTACTTTTCAACAACGTCCTGCAATGTTCCGTCTGCCATATATACAAAAGATATGTTGCATATGTTATATTGAAACATTCTTTCTCATATTTATTATTATCATTATTATTATTATGCTTCTTCTTCTTCTTCTTCTATTTTTTTGTTTTTACCTTTCTTTTTTCCATTCACTCAATTCTTGCGACTGTTTCACGTCAATTTGTTTCACGTACTAGAAATCGTTGCCAAAGTGAGATACGCCACAGTGAGGGACAACAACAGTATATTTATATATTGTCTGTATGCATATAGATATATATGAATGGAACATCACGACGAAGGTGCACTTTACACCGGGGAATATACTTGAAATGGATGTATATGGTGGTTGGAGTGTCGAGCAACTGTGTCGCGCACTAATTTTGGGGAGACTTCGCTTCCACAGCCGCTATAACTCTATATATTATATTATATAGCATAGTAACGTCCCACCCTGTAATTAAGAGACTTTGTCATCCGAGAAAAAAAGCGTCCCGGCGCCACAGTTTCCGATCGTTGATTGGTTTCGTAATTGGTTTGATTGTCCTATGGCCCAATTAATTAAATTCACTGTAATTATATATATTGACCAGAATGGTCCTACAATTTTTTTTTTTTCTATTCTTTTTCTGCCGCTGTCGCTTTTATATAATTCAACTTTTTGTAATTATTGAACCGACGATCGAGTGGGTGTATTAGTTCTGTGATGTGTTTTCATTTCAATTAACTGATTGATGAATTGTTTTTGATATTTGAATTGGATTTTTTTTTGAGATTATAGAAATAAAGATTGGAATATAGAGAGAAGTTTAAATTGTTGAAGACATTGATGGTGAGTGGTATTTTGTTTGACATGTTTTCAGGGTGGTATTGGTAGAAGAAAAATGAATGTTTGAATTTTTTTATTATTTATAAAAAGTATTGAAAAATGGTTATGGAAAATTGTTTCGACGAAAGTGGGGATAACATCTTCGTGGGAAACACTCTTAGTAGATATTGTTAGACGAATTGTGGAGATGTAAAAATGCTGACACAGCACTCTACATGCACAGGAAAAATGGAGAGCACGAATTTGACGAAATAATACTTGAGCATTCAAGTTGAAAGTGAATTTTAATACGAGCTGGTGAAAGCAATTACTGAAGCATATAAAAAATTTATAAAACATTTAATAAATTTCCTTTTATATACTGTACAAAAATTATAATCCATATATAGTAAATTTATTTTCATTATTGTAAATAATTAAACGTACCATGTGAAACGAATTATTCTTAACCAGAATTTTTATTTCCCCTCATCACTTCATGTTCATTTAAAGATAATAATATTATGAAAATAAATTACTTCAACAGTTAAATTTTCACCCACAAATATTTCATACATAATAAAAAAAATTTTACACTACTCGATGAATTGGATCGCCCAGACTATTTTTATATTTAGAAACTAATTTTTTCTACTCAAATAAATTCGCTCTGAGAGTTTCTTTAATTTTTCTTGTTGAGTAGAAATCTATTTTTCAACGTCTAAGTTTATATTGAATAGAAATAATGATTTGATTCCAGTATTATTTAGTTGAATAGCAAAACAAAAGTTTCAATCCACCCATTTCAATTCATAAATTTAATTTTCATCTTATAATTTCAACATTCAGATAACAGTATGATAAATGTTACGATATTTCCCTTGATATCAAATCTGATTGGGGAGAAGTTTGAAGTTCATTCTAATCCCTCTGCAAAGTAAATTGAATCAGTAGTTTAACTGTAATGGTGTTTGCTCTTTAGTAAGTCCTATTTACCTGATTTTACCCTATTTACATATATCTCAATATATGTTATTTATATTATCAACATATATAACATAAAGTGGTCGCCCAAATTTAATGCCTATAGACTAAAGTCGGCATCTCTTGGAACAGATCATTACTCCCAGCCAGACGAGACAAAGTCAAAATATTGAGCTGAATCAAATTAAAAAATATTCAAACAAATATTCAGTTGATCTGACAATCCAAGCTAATGATTATTAAAAATTTTTCTTAATTTTCTGAGGCTCAACACAATTATCAAACCAATTATTTCAATTAAATATCCAATCAATTTTTTATACACTTGTCGTAAATCAACTTTTCATTCTGTGTAACTGCATGTTCCTAATAATTATTAAAGCGAAATGAAAATACAAATTGGTGTCGTAAACTCTTTTACACTTTACTTTTATTCAATTGATTATTCTTGAACAAATCAAACGATAAAGTTCCTTCTAATAAGCGATGTAATTTGTAATTTTATTGTGTTCCGAAAACTTTTATTTGAATATCATTCTGTGATGTCTATGACTAAGTCAGTATTAGAACGGAAGCGACCATGTGGAATACACAACAAAAATTCTTTCTATAGAAAGGCTCACAAGATCTGATGTGTCTCATTGACATTGGGCACTAATTTACAACTAAATATGTTCTCTCTTTGCGGTTACAATATTTACACTATTTAAAGTTCTTGGAAGTAGCTGCTATTACAGTCATGTGACTTGAGTGCTTGTTAAACTGACTAATATTTGAGAAATAGTTGATTATAGTCCATTTGCATATATTTCTCTAATTCGCTGTTTCTTCGTCTACCAGAATTTGCGAGCCGTTTGCTGATATTAAAAAAAAATTCCAGACTATTATTAATTGCCCTGAAATAATTCCGTAATATTGAAATGCAGACTGTCGTTCGATATTTTCACATCCAATAATTGCAAACGGAAAAATAACAATGAGAGTTTACTAACAATTGAAATTATTCAGAGAATGATATAAATAAGTTTTGGCAATGCAACGATTTGAATATAATTTTTTACAATGTAAATGATGAATATTAAAAAATAATAAAATTCAAAATATCGTCCTTTAATATATTTTTGTAATGTAGAAAATATTATTAGGAACTTTATGATTCTTCCTATTCTGTCCTTATACATAAAGGCTCACGTTTATCTGTCCTTTGTCACGATTAACAATACAACAGAACGAAATAAACTTTCATACACATTCAGTTATTATTATCATATACAATAAAACTTCTGGGAATTTCTCCACAACTGAAAAAGCACTGAAAAATTCGGAATACACCTCATAATTTTTTCGTTCTATTCTCTACAAAATATAAACCCTTCTGAGCCCATCTAAATCCCAACTCACTATCTAAATTAGTATTATTCTTTCATATAATTCAGTACAATTCACTATTATTTCAGCTCTTCGTTTTCTCCATAAATCCCTAGAATTATTTCACCTCAATTTTCCCTTCCCAATTATCATAAAAGTGACGCAAAAAAAAAAAATATGAAAAATATATTCATATCTCTACTGACATTCTTTCCCAACCTACAACAATATTCTCTCCACTCTGACCTTTATTTTTTCCCGTTCTCTCGACAACAACAAAAGGAAAAAAAAAAACGATAAATGTAATTCATGTTATCTTTCATCGTCAACCTAAATTTACTTTATCATCTCAAAGCTCACGGATTTGTCCGCTTTATAGATCTATGTATATTATACAAATCCACATATATATATACACATTTACAAAACACATATGTATATATAAACATAAAGCGCAGGACAACGTTATACGCGACCAAACGATCCTGGTGGTCGCCGTAAACAAAGCGCGACGGAGTCATGGGCCGCGGTTTACAAAACCGGTTTCGTACATCTTAAGAAAGGCAGCATACAACATCAAGAGGTACCGGACTGATATTTTGTGCACACAAATATCCAACACACGCACAAACACACTCGCACTAAGACAAACAAATTTAAAAATAAAGACAGACACACATCAGCTATAATATATGTATCTACATAAATGTTTCTTAATTTATAGATGAAATATTAAACAGGAATGTTTTTTAATTACATTCTACATCTAAAATGTCTCTATGTATATATACTGTGACGTGGTAAACGCCACAGTCCTCGTCCTCAGCAACGCGGATCAAAAATAATAATAATATGGATAATAATAATGAGAGAAGAGTTGTGAAGCTAAG